>JAVIAB010000001.1:50089933-50159933 GCA_032433765.1 Megaustenia siamemsis
GTGCTATCAGTGCCAGAATTGGACGCTGGACTCTAGAACAATAAGAAAGATAACGACCACCGAAATGAAATGTGTCAGAAGAATGACAGGAAACAGCTTAAAGAACATGGTAAGAAGCACTGACCTGAGGAAGAAATTAGAAATTGAATCAGCCATCGAATACATAAAGAAACAACAGATAAAATGGTTCGGTCACATAACAAGACAAAAAGAACTAACAATGATTCAAAGAGCCATAAATAAACGCTACGAAAACGCCAGAGTAAGAGGAAGACCGAGGAAGAGATGGATAAAGGGAATACTAGAGTCACTAGGAGGGATAACACCAGAAGAGGCCAATAGAAGAGCAAAGAATCGCAGATTACATCTCCCCTCGACGCCAACGGCATAGAAGGAAGGATAGAAGAAAGAAGAAGATGGTTCGTGTTCGTAGTTAAAGTTCTGCGTATATTTCACCACATGGTTTCCACATGCATGCCTAATGGGCAAGTCTTTCTTTATTCATTCTCAGCACATGGCAGATATATTTCCAACGTCTTCTACTTATAACTCTCGATATGTATTTTTGTTGACATTAGTCTCTTATCCGTTTTTTGAAAGGTATTCTTTCCAGCTGAAAGTTTTAGATCCTACGTAGGCGTTTGTTTACAAAAACATGTAATCTCCTATCTAAAGTCTTGATGGATTTTCAGTTTCACATGTTAGTATAACTGACATTTACAACACTGAACAATTAACAGTTATTGTCCAATGATGAAGGACAAGTAATCTGTTGCCAGAAGCTCGCTTCTTAAACACGTTTATTAAGTATATCTGTGTTCAGTCCAATCTGTATAGTCTATTGTCTACACTTTTTTTGCAAATCAAAATGGCGGACAACCGATTGACTTAATGATGTCTCACTTATCCTTTATTTATTTCTCAATTCTCAATAAATTTGTCTTTAAAGATATGCTGTCAACTCAGTTCTACATGGCCAGAGTATCTGTTGATCCATGAAAGTCTGAGACGTCCTATATATATATATATATATATATCACAATATTATATATATATCATATATATATATATATATATATATCATATATATCACAGCAATAATAAAATATAACAAGGAGAACTCTACACCCATGGACATAAAAAGAGGAGTAAGACAAGGATGAATCCTATCACCAAGCTTCTTCAATCTATACACTGGGCAAATCTTTAAAAACATCTCAGAGATGCCAGGCCTAAACATTAATGGAAAGATAATCAATAACCTAAGATATGCTGATGATACTGTTCTACTAGCAGAAAATCCTAAAGACCTACAACAATTGCTTAATGTGATAAACATAACAAGCAAAATATATGGACTAGATATGAATATCAAAAAGACTAAAACTATGATCATAAACAAAGAAAATTCTCAAGACCTACAATTAAATATCACAGTTGAGGGAATACATCTGGAGACAGTCCAGTGCTACAACTACCTGGGACATACTATAACCAATGATGGAAAATGTAAAATTGAAATAAACAAAAGAATAGTTATGGGAAAAAGTAATTTTAATGCCATGAAAAATATACTAACATCAAAACAAATAACACCAGGGCTAAAATTAAGAATAGCAAAATGTTACATCTTCTCAATATTCCTATATGGTGCAGAAACATGGACATTAAACCAGAAAACAGAACAGAAATTTGAAGCCTTTGAAATGTGGATTTATAGAAGAATAAGTAGATTTGGGTGGAAAGAAAAGATAACAAACGATGAAGTTTTAAACAAATTAAAAATGAAAAAAAGAACTACTAAAAACAATTAGAGCAAGACAAATGAATTTTTTTGGTCATGTTAAAAGACACAACAGTCTAATAAAAATGATATTGGAAGGGACAATACAAGGTAAAAGAGACAGAGGCAGACCAAGACTAACATGGACGAGTAACATCAAAAGATGGACAAGTCTGCCTATGACAATCTGCACCATCAAAGCAAGACATAGAGTGGAATGGCGCTCCATGGTAGCCAACTTTCGATGCGGAGACGGCACTCAATGTTGATGGTATCACACACACACACACACACACACACACACACACACACACACACACACACACACACACACACACACACACACACACACACACACACACACACACACACACATACACACATACACACACAATACTCCCACTCTTTCGAAGCCTGGAGTCACGAGAACTGCTCTACATGACGCAGGGTCAGGAAGCATCTGTAGGACTGCGGTTAATGCCGATAGTACAATCTCTATTTCATGTTACAGATGGCTGTATTCATCTGCATTTCATGTTAAAGGTGGCTGTATTCATCTTCATTTCATGTTAAAGGTGGCTGTATTGATCTTCATTTCATGTCACAGATGGCTGTATTCATCTGAATTTCATGTTAAAGGTGGCTGTATTCATCTTCATTTCATGTCACAGATGGCTGTATTCAACTCTATTTCATTGTTAAAGGTGGCTGTATTCATCTTCATTTCATGTCACAGACGGCTGTATTCATCTGCATTTCATGTTAAAGGTGGCTGTATTCATCTTCATTTCATGTCACAGATGGCTGTATTCATCTGAATTTCATGTTAAAGGTGGCTGTATTCATCTTCATTTCATGTCACAGATGGCTGTATTCAACTCTATTTCATTGTTAAAGGTGGCTGTATTCATCTTCATTTCATGTCACAGATGGCTGTATTCATCTTCATTTCATGTCACAGATGGCTGTATGCATCTCCATTTCATGTTAAAAGTGGCTGTATTCATCTTCATTTCATGTTATAGGTGGCTGTATTCATCTCCATTTCATGTTACAGGTGGCTGTATTCATCTGCATTTCATGTTAAAGGTGGCTGTATTCATCTGCATTTCATGTTAAAGGTGGCTGTATGCATCTGCATTTCATGTTACAGATGGCTGTATTCATCTCCATTTCACGTTAAAGGTGGCTGTATTCATCTCCATTTCATGTTAAAGGTGGCTGTATTCATCTCAATTTCATGTTAAAGGTGGCTGTATTCATCTGCATTTCATGTTAAAGGTGGCTGTATTCATCTGCATTTCATGTTAAAGGTGGCTGTATTCATCTCCATTTCACGTTAAAGGTGGCTGTATTCATCTCCATTTCATGTTAAAGGTGGCTGTATTCATCTCCATTTCATGTTAAAGGTGGCTGTATTCATCTGCATTTCATGTTAAAGGTGGCTGTATTCATCTTCATTTCATGTCACAGATGGCTGTATTCATCTGCATTCCATCTTAAAGGTGGCTGTATTCATCTTCATTTCATGTCACAGATGGCTGTATTCATCTCCATTTCACGTTAAAGGTGGCTGTATTCATCTCCATTTCATGTTAAAGGTGGCTGTATTCATCTCAATTTCATGTTAAAGGTGGCTGTATTCATCTGCATTTCATGTTAAAGGTGGCTGTATTCATCTGCATTTCATGTTAAAGGTGGCTGTATTCATCTCCATTTCACGTTAAAGGTGGCTGTATTCATCTCCATTTCATGTTAAAGGTGGCTGTATTCATCTCCATTTCATGTTAAAGGTGGCTGTATTCATCTGCATTTCATGTTAAAGGTGGCTGTATTCATCTTCATTTCATGTCACAGATGGCTGTATTCATCTGCATTCCATCTTAAAGGTGGCTGTATTCATCTTCATTTCATGTCACAGATGGCTGTATTCATCTCCATTTCATGTCACAGATGGATGTATTCATCTTTATTTCATGTCACAGATGGCTGTATTCATCTGCATTTCATGTTAAATGTGGCTGTATTCATCTTCATTTCATGTTATAGGTGGCTGTATTCATCTCCATTTCATGTTACAGATGGCTGTATTCATCTCCATTTCATGTTATAGGTGGCTGTATTGATCTCCATTTCATGTTACAGATGGCTGTATTCATCTCCATTTCATTTTATAGGTGGCTGTATTCATCTTCATTTCATGTTACAGGTGGCTGTATTCATCACCATTTCATGTTACAGGTGGCTGTATTCATCTTCATTTCATGTTACAGGTGGCTGTATTCATCTTCATTTCATGTTACAGGTGGCTGTATTCATCACCATTTCATGTTACAGGTGGCTGTATTCATCTTCATTTCATGTTACAGGTTGCTGTATTCATCACCATTTCATGTTACAGATGGCTGTATTCATCTTCATTTCATGTTACATATGGCTGTATTCATCTCCATTTCATGTTACAGGTGGCTGTATTCATCTTCATTTCATGTTACAGATGGCTGTATTCATCTTCATTTCATGTTACAGGTGGCTGTATTCATCTTCATTTCATGTTACAGGTGGCTGTATTCATCTTCATTTCATGTTACAGATGGCTGTATTCATCTGCATTTCATGTTAAAGGTGGCTGTATTCATCTTCATTTCATGTCACAGATGGCTGTATTCATCTGAATTTCATGTTAAAGGTGGCTGTATTCATCTTCATTTCATGTTACAGGTGGCTGTATTCATCTTCATTTCATGTTACAGGTGGCTGTATTCATCTTCATTTCATGTTACAGATGGCTGTATTCATCTGCATTTCATGTTAAAGGTGGCTGTATTCATCTTCATTTCATGTTACAGGTGGCTGTTTTCATCTTCATTTCATTTTACAGGTGGCTGTATTCATCACCATTTCATGTTACAGGTGGCTGTATTCATCTCCATTTCATTTTATAGGTGGCTGTATTCATCTCCATTTCATGTTACAGGTGGCTGTATTCATCACCATTTCATGTTACAGGTGACTGTATTCATCTCCATTTTAATCGGCGATAGTTTTAATTCTTAAACCTATTGAGAAGCTTGATACTGGTGATATTTCACTTCGTTCTATCTTGGAATATAACCGCATTGCATTCCGAGGACACCGTCTGAGTCGCTAACGGGGAAAGTAAGTTGCTGAAATTGATTAACATTAAAGTGATAGAGAACAACAGCAACCTCAGCAGAAAAAAAGAACAGAAGTTATGGTTGCAACAAAGACAAATACATCTCATAAATGCACAATTTACGGAAATGAGACAATATTCATCAGCATCATCATCGAGTGCCAACTCCGTAACGAAGGTTGGCTACCATAGAGCGCCATTCTGCTCTGTCTCTTGCCTTGATGTTGCAGGTTGTCATATGCTGGTTTGTACACCTTATGATGTTACTCGTCCATGTTAGTCTTGGTCTGCCTCTGCCTCTTTTACCTTGTATTTTCCCCTCCAAGATTACTTTTAGTAGGCTGTTGTGTCTTTTAACATGGCCCAAAAATCGCATTTGTCTTGTTTGAATTGTGTTTAGTAGTTCTCTTTTCATTTTTAGTTGTTTTAAGTCTTCATAGTTTGTTTTCTTTTCTTTCCATCCAATTCTACCTATTTTTCTCTATATCAAAATTTCAAAGGCTTTAATTCTCTGTTCTGTTTTCTTGTCTAATGTTCATGTTTCTGCATCATATAGGATATTGAGAAAAAGTAACATTTTGCTATTCTTAGTTTTAGCCCTGGTGTTATTTGTTTTCATGTTAGTATATTTTTCATGGCATTAAAATTACTTTTTGTCATTCCTATTCTTTTGTGTATTTCAGTTGCACATTTTCCATCACTGATTATAGTATGTCCAAGGTAGTTGTAGTTCTGAACTGTCTCCAGGTCTATTCCCTCAATTTTAATATTCACATGTTGGTTTGAGACAATATTACATGAGGTTAAAGAATGTAAATATATGGGAGCGATGTTAACTTCAGATGGTAAATGTAGAACAGAAGTGAGGTGCAGAATAAGTCATTCAAATGCAGCATTCCAGAAATTGAGAGAGACATTTTTGTCAATGGAAATAAGAAGAAGAGTTCTTTAGTGTTTCGTGAAGTCAAACTAGAGGTAATGATGTGAATCCTTGGACAACTGGACAACTGAAAATAAAATCATTGAAAACCACTGGCTTCATAGAAGAATATTAAGAATACCATGGACAGCTAACAAAAAAGAATATGAAGATGTTCTAAAAGAGAATAAAGCAAGAAGCAGCTCATTTTCAATATCATAAGGGAACAATTATTATTTAGTGATCGCTTAATGGGAAGGGAACAATCGTTATTTAGTAGCCGCGTAATGGGAAGGAACAATCATTATTTAGTGGCCGGGCAATGGGAAGGGAAAAATCATTATTTAGTAGCCGCGTAATGGGAAGGGAACAATCATTATTTAGTGGTCGCATAATGGGAAAGGAACAATCATCATTTAGTAGCCGCGTAATGGGAAGGGAACAATCATTATTTAGTAGCCGCGTAATGGGAAGGGAACAACCATTATTTAGTGGTCGCGCAATTGGAAAGAACAATCATTATTTAGTGGTCGCATAATGGGAGAGGAACAATCATCATTTAGTAGCCGCGTAATGGGAAGGGAACAATCATTATTTAGTGGCCGCGCAATGGGAAAGAACAATCTTTATTTAGTGGTCGCATAATGGGAAAGGAACAATCATCATTTAGTGGTCGCATAATGGGAAAGGAACAATCATCATTTAGTAGCCGCGTAATGGGAAGGAACAATCATTATTTAGTGGTCGCGCAATGGGAAATAACAATCATTATTTAGTAGCCGCGCAATGGGAAAGGAACAATCTTTATTTAGTAGCCGCGCAATGGGAAAGAACAATCATTATTTAGTGGTCGCATAATGGGAGAGGAACAATCATCATTTAGTAGCCGCGTAATGGGAAGGGAACAATCATTATTTAGTGGTCGCATAATGGGAAAGGAACAATCATCATTTAGTAGCCGCGTAATGGGAAAGGAACAATCATCATTTAGTGGTCGAATAATGGGAAAGGAACAATCATCATTTAGTAGCCGCGTAATGGGAAGGGAACAATTATTATTTAGTAGTCGCATAATGGGAAAGGAACAATCATCATTTAGTAGCCGCGTAATTAGAAGGGAACAATCATTATTTAGTGGTCACGTATTGGGAAGGAAATAATCATTAATCAGTGGCCGTTTAATGGGAAGGGAACAATCATTATTTAGTGGCCGCGTAATGGGAAGGGAACAGTCATCATTTAGTGGCCGTGTAATGGGAAGAGAACAGTCATCATTTAGTGGCCGCGTAATGGGAAGGGAACAATCATTCTTTAGTGGCCGCGTAATGGGAAGGGAACAGCCATCATTTAGTGGCCGCGTAATGGAAAGGGAACAATCATTATTTAGTGGCCGCGTAATGGGAAGGGAACAATCATTCTTTAGTGGCCGCGTAATGGGAAGGGAACAGTCATCATTTAGTGACCGTGTAATGGGAAGAGAACAATCATCATTTAGTGGCCGCGTAATGGGAAGGGAACAATCATCATTTAGTGGCTGCGTAATGGAAAGGGAGGGAACAGCTGGAGTATATTGTATTAACTGGAAAAATTGAGTTAAGAAGACGTAGGGGAAAACAGTGAGAAAAGTATTATCTGTGCATCACGTGACGCCTGCACATGGTGATACGATTCACCAGCCGACGCAGAAATCGCCCTGATACCCTAGAAATTGGAATATTGACGAGTCTATCACAAGTTGGGGGCCTGGTTGGTTGAATTCACAATACTGTATTCCGGGCAATCTCAAAGGTAATCGGTCCGTCCAACAAATGGCTCGTTTATTTGTATGCTGATGTTTTCACCTGCTCGCTGGTTAAGCCAACTCCTTTTTCCCCCCTCGCAGTTGGTGTCTTCTACTCGTGCCATTGTTGGATACGAATACGTGTTTACTGCAGATTAATGCAACAACATTACGACAACAGTATTACAAAATAAAATGTATTAATAATAAAAATAATAATACATCTAAGAGAGTTTGAACTGACAGCATTATTTGTATTTACTCAAGTCACTGATAGTAATTGTTCATAAACTCCACATGTGTGTGTCTGTATTGCTAATTATCAGTTCTGTTGATAATTTCTTGACACAATTATGTTTAGCATATTCCATTTTGCCCCCTCCCTTGTTCCCAAAAGTAATAAATAAACACACTGGATTATCAGACGGCAAAACATAAACATCGCGACAACAAATAAAGTGCAAAACGCAACCTTGATTAGTAAAAAATATTGACGAGATATCCTCCTTTATCTATACAGTGTCTTATCACAATAACCATGGGCACACTGTTGTGTCTGCTTATTGATGATGTCTGTCAAAACTATTTCCCATCTAGCTGTTTATTCGTATACTTCTATTAAATAATTAATGTTAAGTTATGCGTGTAATAGAGTACTTGCATAATTTAAAACTGTTATTTATTTCTCTTTAAATTTAACTTTAAGAGAATATTTAATGTCTGTACATTTACTCTGAGAGTGAGCTGTTAGTGGCTAGTGAACTGGACTACAAAGGTCAAGAGGTAGGGTTCGATCCCAACCGACGGCTTCCGGTCACCCAGCCTTTAATGGGTACCGGATTTTTTCTGGGAAAGTAAAGCGGCTCGGGCGTAATACCGACCACATTACCCCAAAAATCATGTGCTGAAGGTCTGTAAAATGTATGGTCACTAACACCATATTCCCTATACGCCACTTGGCGTGACGGGGGTAGTTTACCTTTTTTTTACTTTACCTTTACTCTACTTTTGTAAAAATTAGCCCACAAATCAAGTTTGTTGTTGTTACATTTTCATTTATCAGAAAACACAAATCTTCAGTTATTTTACCTTGTAATAATAATAATATATATATATATATATATATATATATATACACAAGGTCTTCGGTATTCTCTACACATGAGTTATCTGTAGTCTCCGGAATAAATTAACTTTTGATTTGTTCTTCCAAACTAAATGAGTATTGTCTTGATTATTTCCATGACACAGTCTTTACTGTTCTGAAAACTGGTCAACAAAATGTCATATGAAAGAATAAAGCCGTGATAAGACAATCATCATCGTGTTCTGGTCAGCCCAGGCAGATGCCGTTGATGATGTCTCTTCAATGTATCATCTGCAAGTTCATTATTAATCTTCATTATATATGTGTCGTCACATTGTGGTTGCTGTCTTTACTCTGTTCCTATCTCAGGTCACTTCTCATTATTCCCGTATGCTTTGACAGTGTTCCATAAGTTGTACATTTCTTATAACTAGTATTTGCTTCCTTTTACTATTTATTATTTGTAGGACACCATCTCCTAGATGAAGCTACTATACTGCGGCGATTGTTTCACTCATCATCATTAATTGTTTATTAATCATTAACAAAAGATATATATTCAGAAATATACAAGAAATAGTGAATACAATCACAACTAAATACAGCAAAAGAGCTTCCTTTTTTTATCAAAAAGATTGTATCCAACTAAATGGATATATATAATATTTTCATTTCGTGCGCTGATAAATGAAGAGCGAAATATACGTCATCAAAGTATATATAACATGAAAACTCAAATCATAAACGCTGCTACAATACTCTTCAGTATTCTTATACGTTCAGCCGTTATTGATTTTCTTGGCAATGGAGATTGCCGGCCCCCGACGTCCAATGAGAAGCTTCCGATAGAAGGCAGAGAAGAAGCAATGCTCCTGGAAATGGCTGATCTATTGATTGAAGGCGGTGCTAGACTGTCACAGAATTGCAAGTCCTCGATTTGTGAGAACCGATGATCAAGGGTAGGGGAGGGGTATATTTTGTTCTTCTTCCTAGAGAGTTTGGACAGTAGGAGCATGAAACCGCCTGCCTGCGAATCCGATTATTCGTCGGCGCGTACATAAACAGCAACATTTTAGCGAATTTCTCACTTCCTAAACTCGATGATCATTTTATTCGATCCGGGGTCTAAATTAGATATAAGGCAGATAGAATTTAGTCGTGCATCTTTTTAGACTTTGGTCGAAACAAGATTTAATCAAGTCTGTAGTGAAGCGATATGGGCGTGGTGCACGTCTAAGAATTAGGTGCCCTCCAGGAGAAAGGTTAGTAAGATTTTAGGAGGCAAACCTGCCTAGGGAAAGCCTTAAGTGAATTTATCTAGTCAGTGTTTATCAGTGTTTCGATGCATTTACTTACTCGTTATTACACTTGCCAGGTGGATACCAACACCACAGCGTGTATGGGATCCAGGACTTTAATTCTCAGTTGTGTTCTTAACTTAATATTCCAGTTAAGATTCCGAAACATTGATAAGCAAACATAAAAACATCAATAACATACTCTCATGACACACATGGAATAACGTAACTGGATGAGAAACTGTAAATAAAAATGTTTTATATTTGGTATTAGATCACGCGCTCATATATTAAATTATGATTGAAATTTCTCTCCGGCAATCAAGTGATTAGTTTAGTATCGGTTTCTTGGTTAGGCAAGCAGTCGGATATTCGATTATGGATAACGGGCAACGCAAATCTTATTTATTCTCACTCTGTAATAGGATATTGGAGTTTTAAAAAAAATAATATTTTTAGTTATTATCAAACCCACATTTTTTTTTTATTTACGACGTGAATAAGGTTAACTGCGATAAAGACGAGTCAACGTTAGAATTAATTGTCGCACGTTATTTTTAACATTAAAGATGATAATGTAATGATATTTAAAATAATGTTACACGCTTTCCGTGTCCAGGATCTTCATAGTTTATGACGTGTAAAACATGAAGAATGGCTTCCTCAAAAATCATTAGTAGGGGTACCCAACAAGATTTAATAAATTATTTTGTACAAATTGCTTGCATGTTTGGTCACAAGGAGCTATTTGTCGAAACATTGTTTAGTACTTATATGACGTGCTGGGATTTGCACATACGAATTTTTTAATTTTTTAAACTAGATACTAATAGGCTATGTTTCATTATAGAATTCCAATCTTTATTTGAATACTAGTGCCAGCTCGCAGTCCGTTATTTTAATGCAAGTGTAATAGTAGACATGTATCTTAATACGACTGTTAGCAATAAGACTAAAGCTGATTTATTGTAAAACAAATACTTTTAGAATCTAAAGTTTATTTATTTTGAAGCCATTAACAAATTCTCTTTAATTGTGACTTTTTGAGAGAAAAAAACATATTTTAAACAAAAAACTGAATATACCTGTTTATTTGTTTTTCTGAGATCAGCTAAGTGGTTTTCTAAGGCATTGTCCAATTATCTAATACATTGATACATAGACAATGTAGTGTTGTATTAAATATAATTTGTTACATGTGTGCTTCGAATGTAATTAATTGATACATTAGACGATACGGTAATATATTACGCATAAATTACACGTTAATAATGTTTAGCTTGTCCTGTATTGTGTAAAAAAGGAATGCACACATCCCTGTTGACATTTAGCTTCTTAATGATGTCTCACAATCAAAGTTCGGTGAGTGACTCCAAAGAAATTGTTGTACATATTAGGTGTGATAAGTAGTTCAACAGAGCAAATTTCAAATGCAATTATTTTGCATGATAAGCACCTAAATATACATTTATCCTATAGACCTAAGTAAGTTCAGCTAGTATCCCCAAATAGAACTCTTCTATATTATAAGTTCAGAGAGTGTCTCCAAATAAAACTGTTTCTATAAGTCACACATTAAAGTTCAACGAGTGTTCCCAAATAAATCTGTTTTACACAATAAGTAAATTCAGCAATATTTGGGAACTTTGTTAACCTCAGATGGAAGATGTACAAAAGAGGTGAGATGTAGAATGGCTCAGGCAAAAGCTGCTTTCCACAAAAATGAGGAAAATACCATGCAATCCATTTTTGACAATAGAAACAAGAAAAAGAGTTCTTAAATGTTATATAGAGCCAGTCTTAACATATGGATACGAATCATGGACAATAGGAAAAACAGACAGGAAAATCACTGAAGAATGTTGAGAGTACCATGGAGAAGAGTAATAAAAATGTTCTGAGAGAGGTCAGAGCAAAAAGAGAGCTAATTTCCAATATTAGGAAGAAACAATCATCATTTTTTTGGCTATGTAATGAGAAGAGAACAACTTGAGTATATTGTAACAACTGGAAAAATTGAGGGACGAAGAGATAGAGGGAAGCAAAGAGAAAAAAATAACACACAGCTTAAGAGAATGACTTGGCAGAAGGTCAACAACAGAAATAATAAATAGCTGCCGAGATCGAAGCTTGTGGAGAGACATGATCACCTACGCCAGTAGGCCCCGTACTTGATGATGATGATGAAGTTCAGCAAATGTTCCGAAAAAGAGAAAAAAAACTGTTTTATACAATAAGTAAGTTCAGCGAGTGTTCACAAATAAAAATGTTCTATACAATAAGTTCAGCGGGTGTTCCTACAATAAACTGTTCTACACAACGATTAAGTTCAGCGAGTGTTCTCAAATAAATGTGTTTTGTACAAAAAATAAGTTCAAAGAGTGTTTAGAAAAAAAATTATTCTATACAATAAATAAGTTCAGCGAGTGTTCCCAAAAAAGTATGTTCTATAAATTAAGTTCAGCGAGTGTTCCCAAATAAGTATGTTCTATAAATTAAGTTCAGTGAGTGTTCCCAAATAAGTATGTTCTATCAATTAAGTTCAGTGAGTGTTCCCAAAAAAAAATGTTCTATACAATAAGTAAGTTCAGCGAGTGTTCCCAAATAAGTATGTTCTATAAATTAAGTTCAGCGAGTGTTCCCAAATAAGTATGTTCTATAAATTAAGTTCAGTGAGTGTTCCCAAAAAAGTATGTTCTATAAATTAACTTCAGTGAGTGTTCCCAAAAAAAAAATGTTCTATACAATAAGTAAATTTAGCGAGTGTTCCCAAATAAAAATGTTCTACAATAAGTAAGTTCAGCGAGTGTTTCCAAATAAAAATGTTCTATACGATAAGTAAGTTTAGCGAGTGTTTCCAATTAAAAATGTTCTACAATAAGTAAGTTTAGCGAGTGTTTCCAAATAAAAATGTTCTACAATAAGTAAGTTTAGCGAGTGTTCCCCAATAAAAATGTTCTATACAATAAGTAAGTTTAGCGAGTGTTTCCAAATAAAAATGTTTTACAATAAGTAAGTTTAGCGAGTGTTCTGCAATAAAAATGTTCTATACAATAAGTAAGTTTAGCGAGTGTTTCCAAATAAAAATGTTCTACAATAAGTAAGTTCAGCGAGTGTTCCCAAATCCCACGTGTTCTATACGATAAGTAAGTTTAGCAAGCGTTGCCAAATAAAAATGTTCTACAATAAGTGAGTTTAGCGAGTGTTTGCAAATAAAAATGTGCTACAATAAGTAAATTTAGCGAGTGTTCCCAAATAAATGTATTCTTTACAATAAGTAAGTTTAGCGAGTGTTTCCAAATAAAAATGTTCTACAATAAGTAAGTTTAGGAGTGTTCCCAAATAAAACTATTCTATACAATAAGTAAGTTCAGCGAGTGTTCCCAAATAAAAATGTTCTATACAATAAGTAAGTTTAGCGAGTGTTCCCAAATAAATGTATTCTATACAATAAGTAAGTTTAGCGAGTGTTCCCAAATAAATGTATTCTATACAATAAGTAAGTTCAGCGAGTGTTTCCAAATAAAAATGTTCTATACAATAAGTAAGTTGAGCGAGTGTTCCCAAATAAAAATGTTCTATACAATAAGTAAGTTCAGTGATTGTTCCCAAATAAATATATTCTATACAATAAGTAAGTTCAGCGAGTGTTCCCAAATAAATGTATTCTATACAATAAGTAAGTTCAGTGATTGTTTCCAAATAAATGTATTCTATACAATAAGTAAGTTGAGCGAGTGTTCCCAAATAAAAATGTTATATACAATAAGTAAGTTCAGTGATTGTTCCCAAATAAATGTATTCTATACAATAAGTAAGTTCAGCGAGTGTTCCCAAATAAATATATTCTATAGAATAAGTAAGTTCAGTGATTGTTTCCAAATAAATGTATTCTATACAATAAGTAAGTTCGGCGAGTGTTTCCAAATAAATGTATTCTATACAATAAGTAAGTTTAGCGAGTGTTTCCAAATAAAAATGTTCTACAATAAGTAAGTTTAGCGAGTGTTTCCAAATAAAAATGTTCTACAATAAGTAAGTTTAGCGAGTGTTCCCATATCCCACGTGTTCTATACGATAAGTAAGTTTAGCAAGCGTTCCCAAATAAAAATGTTCTACAATAAGTAAGTTTAGCGAGTGTTTCCAAATAAAAATGTTCTACAATAAGTAAGTTTAGCGAGTGTTCCCAAATAAAAATGTTCTACAATAATCAAGTTTAGCGAGTATTTCCAAATAAAAATGTGCTACAATAAGTAAGTTGAGCTAGTGTTCCCAAGTAAATGTATTCTATACAATAAGTAAGTTTAGTGAGTGTTCCCAAATAAATGTATTCTATACAATAAGTAAGTTTAGTGAGTGTTCCCAAATAAATGTATTCTATACAATAAGTAAGTTTAGTGAGTGTTCCCAAATAAATGTATTCTATACAATAAGTAAGTTTAGTGAGTGTTCCCAAATAAATGTATTCTATACAATAAGTAAGATTAGCGAGTGTTCCCAAATATAAATGTTCTATACAATAAGTAAGTTTAGCGAGTGTTCCCATATAAATGTATTCTATACAATAAGTAAGTTTAGTGAGTGTTCCCAAATAAATGTATTCTATACAATAAGTAAGTTTAGTGAAGGTTCCCAAATAAATGTATTCTATACAATAAGTAAGTTTAGTGAGTGTTCTCAAATAAAACTGTTCTATACAATAAGTAAGTTTAGTGAGTGTTCCCAAAAAAAACTGTTCTACACAATAAGTAAGTTCAGCGAGTGTTCCCAAATAAATTTTTCTATACAATAAGTAAGTTCAGCGAGTGTTCCCAAATTAAAATGTTCTATACAATAAGTAAGTTCAGCGAGTGTTCCCAAATAAAACTGTTCTGTACAAAAAGTAAGTTCAGCGAGTGTTCCCAAAAAATGTATTCTATACAATAAGTTAGTTCAGTGATTGTTCCCAAATAAATGTATTCTATACAGTAAGTAAGTTCAGCGAGTGTTCCCAAATAAATGTATTCTATACAATAAGTAAGTTCAGCGAGTGTTCCCAAATAATTTTTTCTATACAATAAGTAAGTTCAGCGAGTGTTCCCAAATTAAAATGTTCTATACAATAAGTAAGTTCAGCGAGTGTTCCCAAATAAAACTGTTCTATACAATAAGTAAGTTCAGTGATTGTTCCCAAATAAATGTATTCTATACAATAAGTAAGTTCAGCGAGTGTTCCCAAATAAATGTATTCTATACAATAAGTAAGTTCAGCGAGTGTTCCCAAATAAAAATGTATTCCATACAATAAGTAAGTTCAGCGAGTGTTCCCAAATAAAACTGTTCTATACAATAAGTAAGTACAGCGAGTGTTCCCAAATAAAAATGTTCTATACAATAAGTAAGTTCAGTGATTGTTCCCAAATAAATGTATTCTATACAATAAGTAAGTTCGGCGAGTTTTCCCAAATAAATGTATTCTATACAATAAGTAAGTTCAGTGAGTGTTCCCAAATAAATGTATTCTATACAATAAGTAAGTTCAGTGAGTGTTCCCAAATAAATGTATTCTATACAATAAGTAAGTTCAGTGAGTGTTCCCAAATAAATGTATTCTATACAATAAGTAAGTTCAGCGAGTGTTCCCAAATAAATGTATTCTATACAATAAGTAAGTTCAGCGAGTGTTCCCAAATAAATGTATTCTATACAATAAGTAAGTTCAGCGAGTGTTCCCAAATAAATGTATTCTATACAATAAGTAAATTCAGCGAGTGTTCCCAAATAAATGTATTCTATACAATAAGTAAGTTCAGCGAGTGTTCCCAAATAAATGTATTCTATACAATAAGTAAGTTCAGCGAGTGTTCCCAAATAAATGTATTCTATACAATAAGTAAGTTCAGCGAGTGTTCCCAAATAAATGTATTCTATACAATAAGTAAGTTCAGTGAGTGTTCCCAAATAAAAATGTTCTATACAATAAGTAAGTTCAGCGAGTGTTCCCAAATAAAAATGTATTCCATACAATAAGTAAGTTCAGCGAGTGTTCCCAAATAAAACTGTTCTATACAATAAGTAAGTACAGCGAGTGTTCCCAAATAAAAATGTTCTATACAATAAGTAAGTTCAGTGATTGTTCCCAAATAAATGTATTCTATACAATAAGTAAGTTCGGCGAGTGTTCCCAAATAAATGTATTCTATACAATAAGTAAGTTCAGTGAGTGTTCCCAAATAAATGTATTCTATACAATAAGTAAGTTCAGTGAGTGTTCCCAAATAAATGTATTCTATAGAATAAGTAAGTTCAGTGAGTGTTCCCAAATAAATGTATTCTATACAATAAGTAAGTTCAGCGAGTGTTCCCAAATAAATGTATTCTATACAATAAGTAAGTTCAGCGAGTGTTCCCAAATAAATGTATTCTATACAATAAGTAAGTTCAGCGAGTGTTCCCAAATAAATGTATTCTATACAATAAGTAAATTCAGCGAGTGTTCCCAAATAAATGTATTCTATACAATAAGTAAGTTCAGCGAGTGTTCCCAAATAAATGTATTCTATACAATAAGTAAGTTCAGCGAGTGTTCCCAAATAAATGTATTCTATACAATAAGTAAGTTCAGCGAGTGTTCCCAAATAAATGTATTCTATACAATAAGTAAGTTCAGTGAGTGTTCCCAAATAAAAATGTTCTATACAATAAGTAAGTTCAGCGAGTGTTCCCAAATAAAAATGTTGTGTGCAATAAGTAAGTTCATCAAGTAAAGGCAAAGTACAAGACTTGAATCTGCTTTTTAGCACTCGAGGTTTCACCCCTATGTGCTCGGCCGTTTATCCAAAAGTGTTCGGAAACTCTGGATGCTTGCTTGCGTTCGCCCGATGACTTAAGGAGTTTACCTCGTCATCATCCGCCCTTAAAAGGTCGTTAAGTAGGCGTGTCTGCGTTGTGTTGTGGTTTATAGTATAACTGTTGTATTTGCGCCTTTCGGCCCAACACATCCGACTTTAGCATGACATTTTTGAGTACCGGATTGTCTTCCCTCTTCGATCCCTACTCGCTTGGCCAGACTAGACAGGTTAGTCTGTTACTAGAGGCACCACGGAGAGGTAGATCAGGGTCTGGATGGGTCTGGTTCACCGATCCTGGCGCAAGCCATCAGCTGTGGATCGCTGACAACTTCCAGCTCTGGTGCTGGGAGGCGCGCCTTCGTCTCCTAAATTTCTGGATAATGTCACTTCAAGCATCGAAACTCACGATGCGAGGCGGCATTCTTCATCTTCTCAAAGCAATACCCTGATACCCATTTCTCCCAGCGGCTGGGTCGACCGCGAAGGTATTTATTGCTAACCACAAGTACTATTCACACTGTTTCCAGCGGAAAGTGAACACGGGTTGTCCGAAGTCTGTAGTTCTGTCGGATGGTTTTCCTAAATAGGCTACCGAGAACCCCAGGAAAAAGAGAATTTGAAATCAAGTATGGCCCACAATATATATATATATATATATATATATATATATATATATATATGTATATATATATATATAATATATAATGTATATATATAATATATATATATGTGTGTGTGTGTATATATATATATATATATATATATATATATATATATATATATATATATATATAACCAGTTGCATAGCATATTTAACTTTCTAAATATTTCCGGTGTTTTCTTCCTCTATGTTCATACAAATGTCTGATAGTTCAGATGTCTTGCTTGGCTCAAGACACCCAACAGTATTTGGGCGGAAAGCAATCAACGACTCATTGCTGTTTCCTTGTTTTGGTGAACCAAAACTGATCAAGATACTACTACAACTCCATGGGTGGATTAGGAAATAGACTAACTGGTCTGACCAAGTGAGTAGGGACCAAAGTGGGAAGGTAACTCTGTCTCCATAAATTTCACATTCAGGTCAGATTTGTATTTGGGTTCAGAAATCTCAGATTTCTGTTAACCATGCCATAATGCATCAGTGCCCCCAATTTAACAAAGAACAGACAATGAACAAGAATAACTACTCTATGAACACAAATGAAAATTATCAACAAAAAACATTACTAACACCAACATGAATTAAAGCTAAAGAAATCATTTTCTTGTTTGGTGTTACAAATTTGAACCACTCTCATAAAAAAATATCACTTTCAAAGATGATTGAAATGTAGCAAACTCAGCAATTCTCCACCCAAAACGGTAAACTTATTGTTCAGCAAGTGTTCTCAAATAAAATGTGTTCTATACAATAAGCAAATTCAACGGATGTTTACAAATAAATGTGTTCTTATACCATGAGTAAGTTCAGCGAGTGTACCCAAATAGGAATGTTATGTACAATAAGTAAGTTCAGCGAGTATACCCAAATAGGAATGTTATGTACAATAAGTAAGTTCAGCGAGTGTTCCCAAATAAAAATGTTCTATAGACTAAATAAGTTCGGCGGGTTTTCTATATAAGTGGCTTTGCGATATGTGATAACTCACGCTATGGAAGTTCTGTGATGTTCGCAGCGATGTTAGTCACACTATAGAAGGTCGGCGATGTTCGCAGCGATATTAGTCACACTATAGAAGGTCGGCGATGTTCGCAGCGACATTAGTCACACTATAGAAGGTCGGCGATGTTCGCTGCGATATTAGTCATACTATAGAAGGTCGGCGATGTTCGCAGCGATATTAGTCACACTATAGAAGGGGGTGTCCGGTTAGCGCAATCGATAGGCGGTTGGCTTACCACGGCAACAGCCGGGGTTCGTACCCTGGCGAGGACACCGGGGTTTGACTAATTCCCTAAAAATTAGTACCTCTGAAGTCGGAGTAAATCTGCCTGCATGGCGAGGGGCATCCTGTAATGGGATAAAACAGACTTTACACGCAAAATTCAGTCTCACAAAATTGAGTGGGTGGGACTTCGTCAGAGGTCAAAGCTGACGAAAGCGAACGAACGAACACTATAGAAGGTCGGCGATGTTCGCTGCGATATTAGTCACACTATAGAAGGTCGGCGATGTTCGCAGCGATATTAGTCACACTATAGAAGGTCGGCGATGTTCGCAGCGACATTAGTCACACTATAGAAGGTCGGCGATGTTCGCTGCGATATTAGTCATACTATAGAAGGTCGGCGATGTTCGCAGCGATATTAGTCATACTATAGAAGGTCGGCGATGTTCACAGCGATATTAGTCACACTATAGAAGGTCGGCAATGTTCGAAGCTATATTAGTCACACTATAGAAGGTCGGCGATGTTCGCAGCGACATTAGTCACACTATAGAAGGTCGGCGATGTTCGCAGCGATATTAGTCACACTATAGAAGGTCGGCGATGTTCGCAGCGACTTTAGTCACACTATAGAAGGTCGGCAATGTTCGCAGCGATATTAGTCACACTATAGAAGGTCGGCGATGTTCGCAGCGACATTAGTCACACTATAGAAGGTCGGCAATGTTCGCAGCGATATTAGTCACACTATAGAAGGTCGGCGATGTTCGCAGCGACTTTAGTCACACTATAGAAGGTCGGCAATGTTCGCAGCGATATTAGTCACACTATAGAAGGTCGGCGATGTTCGCAGCGATATTAGTCACACTATAGAAGGTCGGCGATGTTCGCAGCGATATTAGTCACACTATAGAAGGTCGGCGATGTTCGCTGCGATATTAGTCACACTATAGAAGGTCGGCGATGTTCGCAGCGATATTAGTCACACTATAGAAGGTCGGCGATGTTCGTTGCGATATTAGTCACACTATAGAAGGTCGGCGATGTTCGCAGCGATATTAGTCACACTATAGAAGGTCGGCGATGTTCGCAGCGATGTTAGTCATACTATAAAAGGTCGGCGATGTTCGCAGCGATATTAGTCACACTATAGAAGGTCGGCGATGTTCGCAGCGATATTAGTCACACTATAGAAGGTCGGCGATGTTCGCAGCAATATTAGTCATACTATAGAAGGTCGGCGATGTTCGCAGCGACTTTAGTCACACTATAGAAGGTCGGCGATGTTCACAGCAATATTAGTCATACTATAGAAGGTCGGCGATGTTCGCTGCGATATTAGTCATACTATAGAAGGTCGGCGATGTTCGCAGAAATATTTTTCATACTATAGAAGGTCGGCGATGTTCGCTGCGATATTAGTCATACTATAGAAGGTCGGCGATGTTCGCAGAAATATTATTCATACTATAGAAGGTCGGCGATGTTCGCTGCGATATTAGTCATACTAATATAGACCAGCGAACGTCGCCACATCAACTGATTGATGTCTTATAAGTAAGTAAGGTAAAGACTATACGCCAAGTGGCGTATAGAGAATATGGTGTTAGTGACCATAATTTTACAAAACTTTGGCACATGCTTTTTGAGGTAATGTGGTCGGTATTACACCTGTACCGCTTAACTTTTCCAGAAAAAATCCGGTACCTACTTAAGACTGGGTGAACCTGGTAGCCGTCGGTCAGGATCGAACCCGACCTTTTGTCCTTTGTAGTCCAGTTCACTAACCGCTGAGCTATCGCGGTGATTGATGTCTTATGCTTAAATATTTAAAATATATAATTCATATATAATTGACATAAAGGAAAATACATATTATTATTATGTTTTTGTTTCTTCTATTTATAAGTCATAGACATTGGGGATACATATCAGCAATGAATTGTTCAGCCACTACCCCCGGAATGCGTTCCCGCAAACTTTTAGTCTGTTAACAGTCGAAACATGGAAATAGCAAACTGTACAAGTAATTGAAGCTAGAACTGCCGCAAGTTTATATTCCCATGGTACGATTGTTGACAGCGATAACACACATATAATTAATCTAGAGCTTCCGGGGATTGGTTCATTATGGGTCTTTTGTTGTATGGAATGAGGTAATCATGATTAGGTCAACTTCTAATTAGCAAGAAGCGCTGATATCACCGGGAGCCGCGATAGCTCAGCGGTTAGTGTACTGGACTACAAAGGACAATAGGTTGGGTTCTATTCTGATCGACGGCTTCCAGGTTCACCCAGCCTTAAATGGGTACCAGATTTTTTTCTGGGAAAGTAAATCGGCGCACAAGTAATACCGGCCACATTACCCCAAAAATCATATGCCGAAGGTCTGTAAACATTTTTTTGGTTATCTTGGTTATTTTGGTTATGGAAGGCCCCGGTATCACTGCAAACGAACTAAATCCATAATTGCTCAACCGCCTGTGCCAGCGGAATCATCCAAATTAATATCTCATCTCCCAAACAAAGAAAGGTAACTGTAGTCCCCATCGTAGCAGTCTCAGCACACGCCAAAAAACATAAGGCGAAACCGCGCAGAAAGTGAACACAACCAACTGTTCCCTGTCATACGATATCATCATTCATCGAAAGCAATTGGAATATCGAAACATGATCAAAACGGATGAGACACACAGCGCACGGTGTGCACAGAGCACTTAACTCAGTAGCTCTTGCAACAAGCCGGACTTGGAATATGAGGAAACTGCAACAAGGAACACTTTTCATGCATAGCCTTCAATTGTTCCCGCCGCCTATCCACCATATACCGGGAGTTCACGTAATTTGAAAATGATGATCGTCATATTAAAAAAAAAATATAGAGCGCTTGATGATGTTAGGCCATCGTTGTTGACTCCAATTCCGAACATATAGACACACAGTTAGTCGTCAGATTATCCCCGTCGCACATCAAACAACCGACCGTAAGATTAGCGTAAGGCCGGTCTAGGGATTTACAATCAACAATTACATTGACGTAGCATACAAAAAATGTCGTACACACAATTTCGCTCCCTTTCGATTTCTGATTACTCTAGTAAAAGCAGCCTAAGACGAACCAAACACTGTGCAAATTCCGAAAAGAAATAAAACTGCGGCTGGCGAAGTAGTTTACATTGATTAGTAACATGGAAATAACTTGCGTCAAGGAATTCCAACAACGGCCATGAACAGCACCAATGTGACGTAAAGCGCAGATCAAGTCTAGACGTTGGAAGGTCGCATTCACAACACTTGATTTGTCAAAAAGGGACTGTTGCCGGCGTACAACATCGCTTTAGCGGCGCAGATGTAATAAGAAGATCATCACTTTTACTTTAACGCAGAAAAGTACAACGGAGAACCTAAATTAATCAGACCCCGGATGCACTTTCTGCAGCGATCGAGAGGACATGGACTAGATCCGCCATCTTGGAGACTATAAAAATTATGGTCACTAGCACCATATTCCCTATACGCCACTTGGCATGACGGGGCTCTTTACTTTTCTTTACACACTGATATCACTAGCATTGCAAGAAAAATAACGGCGTGGAAAGTGCTTCTTGAATACGTATGTTCCACAGGGAGATGAAGGGAAGAAGTTGTAGAACTGGACTCACTATTGCCTACAGTTGTTCTATAACTGTACTCAGGTAGTATTCATATAATAACTTCCGGGTAACATTTACATTGTGGCTATATGAAGGTGTGCCGCTCATCTCACCTGTAAATGTTTTGACTTGGTACTAAATGCGAGGTTCAGACACATCACACCTGTCTCTTACATGACATATTTTTGTGCCGTATTTACTCTACATATTATACTTAAAAGGACATACTATTGGGCCGTATTTACATTACATATTACACTTACATGACATGCTATCGTGCCGTATTTATACTACATATTATACTTACATAACATACTATTGTTACCGTATTTACTCTACATATTATACTTAAAAGGACATACTATTGTGCTGTATTTATTCTACATATTTTACTTACATTACATACTACTGTATCACATTTACTGTACATATTTTACTTACATAACATAGTACTATACCACATTTACATTACATATTTTGCTTACATGACATAGTACTATACCACATTTACCTTACATATTTTACTTACATTACATAGTACTATCTCACATTTACCATACATATTTTACTTACATTACATAGTACTATACCACATTTACCTTACATATTTTACTTACATGACATAGTACTATACCACATTTACCATACATATTTTACTTACATGACATAGTACTATACCATATTTACCCTACATATTTTACTTACATGACATAGCACTATACCACATTTACCTTACATATTTTACTTACATAATAGTGTGCTGGCACCACATTAACTGCGCGTATTTAATTGACATTATAGTACCGTTTATTTGTTTTTAAAAAACCGTTTACAGTTAAAACAGAAGTACAGAAGAACGTACTTTATAGAAATTAGAACACAATATTAGGGAACAGTTTTGTGTGTCTAATGAACAAAGCAATGGACTTGTTATGTGGGTTAATGAACAAAGCAATGGACCTGTTATGTGGGTTAATGAACAAAGCAATGAACCTGTTATGTGTGTTAATGAATAAGGTAGAGGACCTGTTATGTAGTTTAGTGAACAAAGTAATGGACCTGTTATGTGGGTTTATGAACAAAGCAATGGACCTGTTATGTGGGTTAATGAACAAAGCAATGAACATGTTATGTGTGTTAATGAATAAGGTAGAGGACATGTTATGTAGTTTAGTGAACAAAGTAATGGACCTGTTATGTGGGTTAATGAACAAAGCAATGAACGTGTTATGTGTGTTAATGAACAAGGTAGAGGACCTGTTATGTAGTTTAGTGAACAAAGTAATGGACCTGTTATGTGGGTTTATGAACAAAGCAATGGACCTGTTATGTGGGTTAATGAACAAAGCAATGGACCTGTTATGTAGTTTAGTGAACAAAGTAATGGACCTGTTATGTGGGTTTATGAACAAAGCAATGGACCTGTTATGTGGGTTAATGAACAAAGCAATGGACCTGTTATGTAGTTTAGTGAACAAAGTAATGGACCTGTTATGTGGGTTTATGAACAAAGCAATGAACCTGTTATGTGGGTTAATGAACAAAGCAATGGACCTGTTATGTAGTTTAGTGAACAAAGTAATGGACTTGTTATGTGGGTTAATGAACAAAGCAATGGACCTGTTATGTAGTTTAGTGAACAAAGTAATGGACCTGTTATGTAGGCTAATGAATAAGGTAGAGTACCTGTTATGTAGTTTAGTGAACAAAGTAGTGGACCTGTTATGTAGTTTAATGAACAAGGTACAGGACCTGTTCTGTAGTTTAGTGAACAAAGTAATGTACCTGTTATGTTGGTTAATGAACAAAGCAATGGACCTGTTATGTGGGTTAATGAACAAGGCAGAGGA
This sequence comes from Megaustenia siamemsis, assembly GCA_032433765.1. Lineage (NCBI taxonomy): Eukaryota > Metazoa > Mollusca > Gastropoda > Stylommatophora > Ariophantidae > Megaustenia > Megaustenia siamemsis. The sequence continues at coordinate 50,114,183 of JAVIAB010000001.1, forward strand.
CCTGTTATGTTGTTTAGTGAACAAAGTAATGGGCCTGTTATCTAGGTTAATGAAGAAGGTTATGGACCTGTTATGGGGTTAATGAACAAAGTAATGGACCTGTTATGTAGCTTAATGAGCAAGGTAGGGGACCTGTTATATGGGTAAATGAACAAAATAATGGGCCTGTTGTGTAGTTTAATGAACAAGGTAAGTGACCTGTAATGTAGGTTAATGAATAAGGTAATGGACCTGTTATATGGGTAAATAAAAAATGTTATGGACCTGTTATGTGGGTTAATGAACAAAGTAATGGACCTGTTATGTAGTTTAATGAACAAGGTAGGGGACCTGTTATATGGGTAAATGAACAAAATAATGGACCTGTTATGTAGTTTAATGAACAAAGTAATGGACCTGTTATATAGGTTAATGAAGAAGGTAATGAACCTGTTATGTGGATTAATGAACAAAGTAATGGGCCTGTTATGTAGCTTAATGAGCAAGGTAGGGGACCTGTTATATGGGTAAATAAAAAATGTTATGGACCTGTTATGTGGGTTAATGAACAAAGTAATGGACCTGTTATATGGGTTAATAAACAAAGTAATGGACCTGTTATGGGGGTTAATGGATAGAGTAATGGACCTGTTATTTAGGTTAATGAACAAGGTAATGGACCTGTTATGTGTGTTTAGTGAACAAAGTAATGGATCCGATATGTAGGTTAAAGAACAAGGTAGTGGACCTGTTATGGGTGTAAATGAACAAGATAGTTGACCTGTTATGTAGTTTAATGAACAAAGTAGTGGTATAAAATATAATAGTGTTTACCTAGATTAGAAATTGCCAAATTGTTACAGATAAACTATAGTAGTGTTTACCTAGATTAGAAAGGGAGCCGCGATAGCTCAGTGGTTAGTGAACTGTACTACAAAGGACAAGAGGTAGGGTTCGATCGCAAATGACGGACGGCTTTCAGGTTCACCCAACCTTTAATGGGTACCGGGTTTTTTTCTGGGAAAGTAAAGCGGCACGGGTGTAATACCGACCACATTACCCCAAAAATCATGTGCCGAAGGTCTGTAAAATGTATGGTCACTAACACCATAATCCCTATACGCCACTTGGCGTACTTTACTTTTTTTTTTTTTACTAGATTAGAAAGTGACAAATTGTTACAGAATAAAATATAATAACGTTTACCTAGATTAGAAAGAAGGAAATTGTTACATAATAAAATATAATAGTGTTTACCTAGATTAGAAAGAAGGAAATTGTTACATAATAAAATATAAAAACGTTTACCTAGAGTAAAAAGAAGGAAATTGTTACATAATAAAATATAATAGCGTTTACCTAGATTAGAAAGAAGGAAATTGTTATAGATAAAATATAATAGTGTTTACCTAGATTAGAAAGAAGGAAATTGTTACATAATAATAAAATATAATAGTGTTTACCTAGATTAGAAAGAAGGAAATTGTTACATAATAAAATATAAAAACGTTTACCTAGAGTAAAAAGAAGGAAATTGTTACATAATAAAATATAATAGCGTTTACCTAGATTAGAAAGAAGGAAATTGTTATAGATAAAATATAATAGTGTTTACCTAGATTAGAAAGAAGGAAATTGTTACATAATAAAATATAATAGTTTACCTAGATTAGAAAGAAGGAAATTGTTACATATTAAAATATAATAACGTTTACCTAGATTAGAAAGAAGGAAATTGTTACATAATAAAATATAACAGTGTTTACCTAGATTAGAAAGAAGGAAATTGTTACATATTAAAATATAATAACGTTTACCTAGATTAGAAAGAAGGAAATCGTTACATAATAAAATATAATAGTGTTTACCTAGATTAGAAAGAAGGAAATTGTTACATAATAAAATATAATAGTGATTACATAGATTAGAAAGAAGGAAATTGTTACATAATAAAATATAAGTGTTTACCAAGATTAAAAAGTGGTAAATTGTTATAGATAAAATATAATAGTGTTTACCAAGATTAAAAAGTGGTAAATTGTTATAGATAAAATATAATAGTGTTTACCAAGATTAAAAAGTGGTAAATTGTTATAGATAAATATAATAGTGTTTACCTAGATTAGAAAGAAGGAAATCGTTACATAATAAAATATAATAGTGTTTACCAAGATTAAAAAGTGGTAAATTGTTACAGATAAAATATAACAGTGTTTACCAAGATTAAAAAGTGGTAAATTGTTATAGATAAAATATAACAGTGTTTACCAAGATTAAAAAGTGGTAAATTGTTATAGATAAAATATACTAGTGTTTACCTAGATTAAAAAGTGGTAAATTGTTATATATAAAATATAATAGTGTTTACCTAGATTAAAAAGTGGTAAATTGTTATAGATAAAATATAATAGTATTTACCTAGATTAGAAAGTGGTACATTGTTATAGATAAAATATAATAGTGGTGGCCAGCTAATGAAGTTAGATACTGTTACAGCGAAAAGATATAAAGAAGAGATATAATAATATCTATGTAGATAAACAACATGTTGACATAAGCTGTTATACCAAGGAAGTAGAAGGAATACTGTATAGATATTTCTATTCTATTCTATCGATGGAATCAGTTTCATTGCAGTCAGGAATTTCCCATATCCGTTCCACCGTTTGTCACAACATTTCCAAGAATGCATCGATAGATTCCGTTGACAAGGTCGCTCCGTGTCTAGATATTTAGTTTGTTATAGAAAGGCAGTAGTCCCTTCTTCGACAACATAAATGAGCATTTGTTACGTTATCAATAACTATATCAGTACACTAAACACATCATCTAGGCCTCAAGGCGTGTAACATATCTGGTTATTGAACTGCTGCTTGAGGTTAATCATGATTTCAACATTGTATTTCCGTAACATTTATACAGGAAACGACATACGAATATAGAGAATACTTCATACGAACGAAAGATAGATAGATCAAGATAGATAGATAACAATAGATAGATCAAGATAGATAGATAACATTGCATTTTTTTTACAAGACGGTGAACTTAACACGAAAATCTCTTGATTTTTACTCGAAAAAAGGAAGTAGATAAAAAATTTAAAAAATGTGTATTTTTGTTAATTTCCTGAAAGAGTCGAATCCTTTCTCTTCTCTAATCAAATCAATTATGTCAAGTAGGTCGTAATCAAGTAAACATTATGTTTATGATTTTCTCAAACAGGTAATTTTTTTTTAAAAAGTAAATTGGTTTGTCTTTGGTAAGGCGAAAATTGAAGAAATAAATACAAAAGATGTCAAAATAATTATTATAGTTTTACCATTACGAGTCTAAATATTGAATACATTTTCAGAAAGAAAAAAAAAACATTTTCACATTTTCAACTTGAGACTGAGAACGTTGAGTTATCCCTGAGTTGAAGATATCGTTTCCTAGTGAAGTATCTCAAGAATGGATTACCCATATCTGAACCAGCCAAGTTTTGACTCCGCCGGTTGTGGTCTGCCAGCCATGGACGCTGGGATAGGTAATCACTGCTCCTACCCAGACTCAGCCAGCATGTTCTCTCAGATGGGTCAAGGTTATGGAAGGTACAATGGTGTCAGGTCTTTCCCTCCGATGGGGACTAATCCGGGCAGCATTGGTCCTCCCGGAAGTTGCAGCATGATGCCTCGTTCCAGGGATCACCACCATCATCAAGCACCAGTTTTTGGTTCAGGTAAGACTGCTTTTTCTCAGTAAATTCGCCACAGACTCTATATGATTGTTTGCTGAATCTATATTGGTTTCAATGATTACTGTTGTTTCTATCATGATGAATCCCCTTGGTAAAGCAGTGATTAAGCAAACCAGCCTGTAGAGGACAAGAGGTCGGATTGTTAAGCAATGGTTCGTAACCTGGCCTGCTTATGACAAGAGGTCGGGTTTGATCTCAATCAAAGGATTGTAATAAAAACCCAGTTTTAAGTGGAAACATCGGCAATATTTCTAATTGTTCAATAAAAAAGATAGAACGTCATTTGATTTGTCGTTCTTTTGTTGTCATGGAAGCGGGGAGGTAATTGCTCAAATAGTCTATCTAGTTCTCAAACACACTGCAAAGCCGATTGATGCCGTTGTACGGTTCTAGTAATTTAACTCATTGAGCTGGAATGGTTATGGTTATGGAAGGCCCCGATATCACAGCAAACGAATGAACATCCATAATTGCTCAACCGCCCGTGCCAGTGGAATCATTCGAATTAATATTTCATCGAATATTCAAACAAAGAAAGGCAGCTGTAGTCTCCATCGATGCAAACACAGCACACGTCAAAAGGCATAAGACATAGTGGCACCGACAGTGAATGTCCTTTGTTATACGATATCATCATTAATCGTAAGCAATCTTAATATAGCAAACACCATCCGATGAAACAAACAGCTCACGGTGTGCACAGAGCACTAATCCCAGTAACTCCTGCAGCAAGCCGGACTTGGAATATGACGAAATTGTCACAATGAAGCTTTTCAGGAAGTGCCTCAACGGTTTATTGCCGCCTATCCGCCATATTGACTGGAAGTCCAGTTCAGTAATGATGATCTTAACGTAGCATAACATAACATAAACAAAACATAACTTGACAAAGTTCTTCAATTGTGTAAATCCAAGTTTTTTTGTTTTTTTTTCTTGGCGAGGTGACCGAAGTACGTAGTATCATCATCATCATCATCAAGTACCGGGCCTACTGGCGTAGTTGATGAGGTCTCTCCACAACTTTCGATCTCGGCAGCTATTTATCATTTCTGTTGTTGACCTTCTGCCAAGCCATTCTCTTAAGCTGTCTGTTATTTTTTCTCTTTGCTTCCCTCTATCTCTTCGTCCCTCAATTTTTCCAGTTGTTACAATATATTCAAGTTGTTCTCTTCTCATTACATGGCCAAAAAATGATGATTGTTTCTTCCTAACATTGGAAATTGGGATTTCTCAGAAGAATGTTGAAAGTTCCCTGGACAGATAAGAAGACCAATGAGGAAGTTCTCAAAGAGGCCAACACAAAAAGGGAGCTCTTAAAAAACATTAGAAAGAAGCAATCAACATTTTTTGGGCACATCATGAGAAGAGGAAAGTTGGAATACTTGGTTACAACTGGCAAAATAAAGGGAAAGAGAGATCGCGGATGACAAAGAGAGAAAATACTGGATAGCTTGGTGTCATGGCATGGAAAACAGTCAACAACAGAACTGATACGATGCACTGTAGATAGAAGATTGTGGAGGGACATGATCGCCTACGCCAACCGGCAGGGTACATGATGATGATGAACATTGGAAATTAGCTCTCTTTTTGCTTTGACCTCTCTCAGAATCTCTTCATTACTCTTCTTAGCTGTCCATGGTATTCTCAACATTCTTCTGTAAAACGTAGTATACATTGTCGTAAGATACAAAGTCATGTTTATGTATTTCATGAGCTGAATCACTGTCTGTTAGGTTTTAAGCCCTTGTTGTGTTTGTCTTACATTAGATAAGTTTTCATTATATTAATGTCACATCTAAGTTTGGTTCATGATTGTATTGCATTTTTGTGTAAAATTGTGTTAAATAGTTATGCCATGTGTGGCTCATATTTGCATCTAAATCAGCTAATACATTGTGCTAAATCTGGTCAGTACTTGTGTATTGGATTAAATGCATCGAGTTGCGTCTATACTGCGTTTGTTCCACGTTTGGTCTATTGGTCTGCAGCAGAAAGATTCTTTCTTTCTTTCTCTTTCTTTCTATTTAAAGCATGCTATAGTTCTTTATTGCAATATCTGTTCATTACATTGTTGCTTTCTGTGCCCCGCGAATTGCAATGTTTTGTAGAGATACCGAACAACCGATATTCAAACATGAATTGGTTTGGCCACTCATGTCGATCAACTGTCCTGGCAAAGACCACTCTACAGGGAACAATGAAGGTAAGAAGATGTAGACAGAGAAATAGGTGGGAAGATAATATCAAGGAATGGACAGGTCAAGACTTTGAAGAGTTCCAAAAAGCGACTGTATTTGTAGATCAATGGAAAAGGTTGAAGTAATATGTCAGTAGTGCTATAACGATTCTTTAGGGTACAGAATGAAGAAATCTGTCAGTAGTACTATAACGTGTCTTTGGGATACAGAATGAAGTAATATGTCAGTAGTGCTATAACGATTCTTTGGGATACAGAAAGAAGAAATATGTCAGTAGTGCTATAACGATTCTTTGGGATACAGAATGAAGTAATATGTCAGTAGTGCTATAACGATTCTTTGGGATACAGAAAGAAGTATAATGTCAGTAGTGCTATAATATTTATTTGGGGTACAGAATGAGGAAAGAAGTAAATAAAGCGACTTTTGTTCAAAGAAAACAAGAGTGTTTATTGTTGCAGATAATTATGTAATTGTTTGTCTATTATCAATAGATTTATTACTTTGAACAACATTGCTTCTATAGAGCACGCAGACGACTCTTTGTTTCTTGTTTGCTGACATTAATTTCATATTATTGCTAATTAGATTGGATATCATTGACAAGACAACATTAGTGTCAATGTGTATAAAACATTAGACTGAGCTTGAGGATAACATTACATTGAATGGGAAAATAGCATTAGAATGAGATAAAATAGCACTAATTTGAGTGAGAACAAAGCGATGAGATGGCATTTGCTGGAGTTAGGAAATATCATTAGCTAGACTTGAGAAGATAGCATTAATTTGACTGAGAGGGTAGTATTAGTTTGAATGAGCAGATAGCATTAGTTTGACTGAAAATGTAGCATTAGTTTGACTGAGAAGATAGCATTAGTTTGACTGAGACGATAGCATTAGTTTGACTGAGAAGATAGCATTAGTTTGACTGAGAAGATAGCATTAATTTGACTGAGAAGATAACATTAACTTGAGTGAGCACAAAGTGTTAGCTTGGGTTGGAAGATAATATTAGCTATAGTGAGAAGATAACATTAGCTTAAGTGAGGAGATAACACTAGCTTGAGTTAAGAGAGAACATTAGCTTGAGTTAGAAGAGAACATTAACTTGAGTTAGGAGATAACATTAGCTTGAGTTAGGAGATACCATTAGGTTGAGTTAGGAGAAAACATTAGCTTGAGTTAGGAGAGAACATTAGCTTCAGTTAGGAGAGAACATTAGCTTGAGTTAGGAGAGAACATTAGCTTGAGTTAGGAGATAACATTAGCTTGAGTTAGGAGAGAACATTAGCTTCAGTTAGGAGAGAACATTAGCTTGAGTTAGGAGAGAACATTAGCTTGAGTTAGGAGAGAACATTAGCTTGAGTTAGGAGAGAACATTAGCCTGAGTTAGAAGAGAACATTAGCTTGAGTTAGGAGAGAACATTAGCTTGAGTTAGGAGAGAACATTAGCTTTATTAGAAGAGAACATTAGCTTGAGTTAGGAGACAACATTAGTTTGAGTGAGAAGATAACATTAGCTTGAGAGAGAAGATAACATTAACTTGAGTTAGAAGATAATATTAGCTTAAGAGAAAAGATAACATTAGCTTCAGTTTGGAGATAACATTAGCTTGAGTTAAGAAATAACATTAATTTGAGTTAGGAGAGAACATTAACTTGAGTTAGGAGATAACATTAGCTTAAAAGAGAAGATAACATTAGCTTGAGTGAGGAGATAACATCAACTTCAGTGGTGAGATAATGATTGGGTTGAGTGAGGAGACACTATTAGCTTAAATGAGAAGCTAGTATTAGTTTGAGTGTGGAGATGATATTATTTACTGAGTGAGCAGAAACAATTAGTTTGTGTGAGAAGAAAGCATTAATTTAACAAAGAAGACAGCATAAACTAGTGAGAAAATAACATTAATTTAACCAAGAAGACAGCATAAATAGTGAGAAAATAACATTAATTTAACAAAGAAGACAGCATAAATTAGTTAGAAGAAAGCATTAATTTAACAAAGAAGACATCATAAACTAGTGAGAAGAAAACAGCAACTTTGAGCGAGAGGACAGCTTTACCTGAAGTGATCCTCTCATTTACTTTGCTCTATGCGTTCTTTTATTTTCATTGGAATCGTTCCAGTTATTGACGCTGTGACACAAAATATCTACTGGGGACTGAAGTTGCGGCCGCAAGTCGTAAAGACACTGTGTAACACAGATAGCTATGATAGCTGAGAGAGAGAGAGAGAGAGAGAGAGAGAGAGAGAGAGAGAGAGAGAATAAGGGAAAAACTAATGATGCCATTTCCGTCAATGTTTTAGATTTACCTTAAACTAACATTTTGTCGATCTATTTTTTATTTTAGAATCTGCTGTGAAAAAATAGAATGTTAGAATTGTTTATTTTTGTGTTTATATTGGAACATTTTTTCAAATGTTTATTTGGTGCGATAACTGTATTTATGTATTTTCTATCACATATAGGTCTGTCATAAATGCGATGAATTCGATACTTTTAACCATCACTATGTCGTTTGTATAACACTTTGTGCTCGCTTTATCATTCCTGATGTCTTCGCTACACAGATGACAGGGATCTGTGGTGTATGAATTCCCTGTTTCTTTCCCTTTCCTTGCTATGTTTTCACTAGCTAGAGGAGATGAACACGTATACAGACTGCACGTATGAAGTGAACATAAAGGTAAAAGTAAAGTGCGAGACTTGAATCTCCGTCTTAGCACTCGAGTTTTATGCCATATCTGCTCGGCCGCCTATCCTGAAGTGTTCGGAAACCTCTGGATAGTGTCTCCTCAAGCATCGAAACTCACGATGCGAGACGACATTCCTCACCTTCCCAGAGTACTACCCTGGTACCCATTTCTGCCAGCGACTGGGTCGACCGCGGGGGTATTTTTTTTCTAACCACAAGTACAATTCACACTGCTTCCAGCGGAAATCGAACACGTGTTGTTTGAACATCGGTAACCCAGTCGGGTGGTTTTCCCAAATAGGCTACAGGCCCCTACCTACCTAAATAATAAACCGCTTAACGACACTTTGGAGGTCACAATCCACAACTTGATAATCATGGAACCAAATTAATGAATTAAAAAAAAACACCTGTTTACTGAGCTAGAGCAGACTGCATGATACACAGTAGTGTAGATCATGTTGTACACATGTGTTCCTAATCCTTCTGTCTGAGACTCCTTTAGCCCACTCACTTCTCGTCATTATAATTATTACTTTGTCAAGACTAAGGTGACTGGATCATGTAAGAAGAATGGCAAACAATCGCATTCTCAAACAAATATTTTATGGCGAACTTAGGGACGGAAAGAGACCAAAGGGCAGACCAGTGCTGAGATATAAGGATGTTTGCAAGGCTTCCTTGAGGGAATTTTCTATAAGTGAAAGGAACTGGGAAAATGTGGCTGCGGATCGTAGCACATGGTGATCAAACATAAAAATTGAACTTTCGAGACAGTGCTGAGGTCAAATTCAGAAGACAAAAGGCGCAAGAGAAAGGAGACAAGGCCGGGTTCACCTTGCTCTTTCTGTGGATGGATCTGTCTGTCCAGGATTGGTACATTCAGCCACGAGAAAAGATGTTCAGTAAAGCAGCACCCAGTATGCGACACCAATGCTTTACTAAACTACTGACTTATCATGATTGCTTGTCAAGACGCCAAAGGCCATATATATATACTTTGTCAACCAAAGCTGTATTATTGTATTGTTTACAAATATCCGGGACTTTTGTTTTCTAACGAAAAGTTTACTGGAACGATATGATCCCACCCAATATAACAAGAAACCAGTGCTATATCAGGCTGATGTAATGCTGCTACTGTACTTATTGTTATTGAATGGATATTATTTTATTATTTATGAAGTTCTGTTGTATTTTAATACTTATAATAGTATTATATTTATTATTACTTCTTTATACTTATATTAACAAAATGTAAACTGGCAACAAGCAGTAAATGAGTTGTAACGTTCCTTGACCGTTAAGGTCCTTATAATTTACATGACCGCATTTCGACAGTTCCAGTTATTAAAAAAAAAACAAACATTGCAAATATATATCGTGAGTTAGAAGCGCCCCTTGAATCTTATCAGTGTATAAAAAGCTAATCTAACTTTGAGACGACGGTCAGGCACCGTGGTCGGCATGAAAGTATGACACAGCAAGAAACAAATCAACAACACCAGATTGGGTATAAGTTTAGATTGTCCAGAAGCTAACGAGGTAGAACAAATAGGAGTTCCATCAGATTTAATGTGTGGTATCCAGAGAATATAGTGTCAGTGTCCACATTCTTTTGTCTATCAGCACATTGTTGAGTGTGACCATAACAGAGGCTCCATCCTTGATTAGCAAAAAATATTCAGTGTACATATATGTGGCAGGGTGAACCTAGCAGTCGTTGGGAAGAACCTTATCCGACTTATTGACTTGAATAGACCAGTTCACTAAACACTGCGCTATCCCGGTTCCGAATAAAACTGAAGAATAATAATAACCGAAGAAAAAGACAAGCAAATTAAGAAGAGTAGAAGAAGAGGAGGAGAAGAAGAAGCAGAAGAGAAATTATGTAACTTATGAAAGTTCATTTTCGAGCTGTGTTTCGAGTGCCCATTAAGTAAATCCAAAGGTATCTGTCTCTAATTGCTTTTCTAAAAATCACATCAAAGCAAAAACAAAATATAAAAGAAAACAGCTCTCATTGAATTCCAACTGAGGTCGGATAGAATCATAAATGAACTGTACTGGGAAAGACGTTTATTAAACCGTTCTTCTATAATATCTTTCAATATATCCGTTTATTCATCTTGTTTTATAATTTTCAGTTTTAAAATTCCTCCAGGGTCCCTTTTATTTGTTTCCATGTCTTTTCATCATTTGTTTTGCATACAATCTGCTTCTTTTTTTTTATTTTTTGTATAATAAGATGTTGTTTTTTTACTGTTATTGAACCACACTGCCCCGTTGAACCGTTTTCATGGCGTATTTAACCGCGAATGTCGTATGATTAGATATCTTGTGTTGCCCTTTATTTTCAAAACGAGACATCAATATTTACTTTATAATAAGTTGAAACTTTAAATTACAAATAGTCAAAATATCTTGAAATTATATGTTGACTTTCAATACTTCATTTACAAGAAATTGCCATGAAAAAAACTTACCTACATAAACGTAATATGTGTTACTCCACAACTCCAAAAACAACTCCATATATAAGTATGAGCTCTAAAAGACAAGCTGGCAACTTTTCTTCGAGCACATACCCACAGCTAATGTTTATATAAAGAAATCGATTCTCTGGAAAATCATATTTGTGGCCAGAAAATTGTTTTAGGGTGACCTAATTCTGCTACGCCGCATGATAAAGTGCACGTTACTTAACAGTCTGTCAGATGACGTCATCATACAGAGAAACATTTATATAGCTCTCAAATTTTTCTACTTCTCTTTAGGGCCAGTATACAAAGTTGTTCGAAAATTAACTTCACATTTACTCAATGATTCGTTCAGAAATTAGCATGTGTATCTTATTGAAATAAATGATCTGATGTCGGGTTATCAGTGGTACTTATTACGTCACCCCAGATGTTTTGACTCGATTCCATGTTGCTGATGTTGACAACAATGTTAGAGAAGTTACAAGATAGAAATGTCTCATTTGCCACCACTTTAGAACAGAAGTTTGGGAGTCCCCCATTACGTTCGTTTTGTTTGTTAATGGCGGCGGCGGCAGCGCAGAAAACAGGATGGAAGCAAGAGTTGTGGTTTCATTCCTGACAGCTGAACCACGGAGAAGATATCAGTGTAGGAATTGTCAGGAATTTTGTTTTTAAAAAAAGACTTCAAGAAAGGAGAAACGTCAGTCATTAAAACAGTCGCCCAGCTACTGCAGTAAAGGGCAATGGTAGTCCCATAGCAATTTCCGTAAATATACTGTGGTAAGCCTTATCTTCTTGAGCTGGAGTGGCTAGTTCCCTTCTTTGCTGCTCTTCTCCACAAAGAATACCTCTGCTAACCATTTAAATGGCTGGGTGGACCTCGAGAGTATTTTAAGTAGGTAAAAAAGTGACTTATTTGGCATTTGAACACCCAAATCTTCAAATTGGCAGGCGAGTGCACTAACCACAATGCCAGCCACAACTTTAGTAGCAAATGTGAACAAAGAGGTTCGCTTGAAAGTGTTGAGGAGACTGCTGATGAGAAATGTTCACGGGGAATGCATTCCAACTTGGCCGTGACTCGCGAGTGTACAAAGAGTCCGGTACCTTTGATGCGACATGTGGATGAGCGGTAATCTTTGTCCACACTAAGACACCGATGGTGAATCCTCGTCTCACTACAATGAACAAGTGTACCAGATCTTGGGTTTGAGAGGGTACAGTGTACTAGGAGAGTGGGAATTAATAGCGTTAATAGGGGAGTGACCGAGAATTGTTAAATTACTCGGCCAAGGTAAACACTGGTCAATTTTTGAAGGACATGATGATATGATTAGGGCAGTCACGTGACGAAGCTGAAGGGTCAGGCTAGAGTCATGGACTAATCAGTTCTCGCTGGTCTCTCGGAGCGACAAGAGGTAAGGTTTTAACTCAGAAAATTGCGCTAGCGAGACGGATGACATCTCGAGGAATGGCTGACACCAGAAGAGTGTATGATTGATATCTAGAAATAAAGTAGAAAGATTAGCCAACAGTTAGAAACATGCAGTTTAGACAGATATAGAATGATGCAGAAGCTTGGGTCCATCCTGAAAAGTTAAAAAAAATCTTAGAAGTTCTGCCGGAGGTAGCTAGTTAGATGGATCTGAGTAGCAGTTGTAGGTTTGTATATTCCGCTATGGAGCGTGTGAGTACGTTGTGTTTTGTCATTGTAGGTCTTTATAATTGGTGGACTACCATGTTATATGTCATTAAACTTGTTAGAGTTCTGGGTTATGGTGCCAGTCTCTGGAAATCTTAAAATGGAGTTGTCGTTGATAGCCAAGATTTGTATCCAGTTATGTAAACTCTATATTGGAGGTCAAGGAGAGGTGTTCCGTCTGGTTAGATTCGGCATTACATCACAGCAGACAAAAAATGATAGCACTCGCCTCATCATCATCATCGGGAAAGAGAGAATATATATGTGCATACGCAAGCGCTTTACAGCATTCCTTGGAAGGTAAAATACAAGGTAAAAGAGGCAAAGACAGATCAAGTCTAGCATGGAGGAGTAACATCAATAGATGGACATGACAGACTATGAGAACCTACTCTATCAAATCAAGAGACAGAGTGGAACGGCGCACCAATGTAGCCAACCTTCGATGCGGAGACTGCACTCAATGATAATGACAGCATCGCGCTGGTTGACAAGAAGCAAAGCTACATTCTGTAGAATAGTCTCGTGAAAAAGATATAACAACACCCACCCATTGCCGACCAACTTATTCTGTAATACTCACAGTGATGCTATGTCAATGTCATGGTAGAGGAAACACAACATGCAACAGCCGGTTATATTTATGTTCTTTGCAACCAAACAAGGTAGAAATGGTCAGACTGATATGAATTGTTGACACGATAAAACAAGGTTGCAATGAAACAATCAAATGATAGAAACCCTGGAGCACGTTGTTGGTTTCTCGTGGCAAGGCGCTGTGTCAAGGAGTACGGGTTCGATCCTGCTTTGGGCTGTCTATTGTTCTTTGTTGTTTTTTTCTGTTGTTGATTATTTGTGATTTTTTTGTCCGAGTGCTATAAACATACCTCTTCCCTGAAATGATTCGCTGATCTATATTCGCCTCGGAAGTTTCCCTCCATAATTATATTCATTTATTATTATTTGTCTCTAGGGCGACCTTTAACCTGATAATTTGCGACATAAACATTGCTGCAATTTGCGCTACGTAATATAGTTCCTTCAATTATTGTCTTAAGCTAACATAATTATAATTAGTTAATAATATCTTTGTTATTTGCATTATAAGTAATGGAAAAATACATAGTTTTGCTTTTAATTAAAATTTCTTACAGTTTTGTTCATGTATTTAGTATATAAAGACACAGAGCAGTGATCCTTACAGTCGGCACTTCATAAATTCTCCTCCCGATTGGAACTACTTCTGCTTCAATAACAAGATATAACGTCTTCTCATTTGTCGCTCTTTTGCTGTCATGGAAAAGAGGAGGTAATTGTTGAAATGGCCCATCTAGTTCTCCTTTACGGTTGTAGTAGGTTTGACGTCCATAGATATTGAAGTCTATTTATTAATAATATTATATATATTATATATATTATAATAATATTATTATGAAATAAGAATTTATAAATAAAGATTTGAAATATTTGAACTATATGACGGCTCTGCTAGGAATATGGTGGCTGGTTGTACATTTAACTCATTGAACTGGAATGTGACTGTGGTATGTATTCTGATAAAAGTTTGGAGTCCGTGGTTTCCGGTGCCTCCTCTGCATATCCGCCGCTGCCATGAATGCTTTCACAAGACCGTACTTTCTTCCGGGATGGCGTGTCGGTGGATGGTCAAATATGCACAGAGCGATTATGGTACGGTGTAGGTGTACAGCAATGTGTCAACATTCAACAGGGCTGTACATTTTTGCTCACACTATATGTAGATTTGACAGGAGTGATTGAAGATAAGATTTCTATAGTCATTATAGTATGTTAGCTGTAGGAAAACCAGGTTCTTTTCTCTCTCTTTACACACACACGGGAGCCGCGATAGCTCAGTGGTTAGTGAACTGGACTACAAAGGACAAGGGGTAGGGTTCGATCCCAACCGACGGTTTCCGGGTTCACCCAGCCTTAAAATGGGTACCGGATTTTCTGGGAAAGTAAAGCAGCACGGGCGTAATACCGACCACATTACCCCAAAAATCATGTGCTGAAGGTCTGTAAAATATAGGGTCACTAACACCATATTTCCCTATACGCCACTTGGCGTGATGGGGGTACTTTACTTTACTTACACACACACACACACACACACACACACACACGCACGCACGCACACGCACACACACATATACAATACACACATATATATTTACTTGTATATAGCTCTGCTTTGACTTCTCGCTCCCCACGTTTCTGATGGTAACAGTGAGAGTATTCTCGATTATTTTATCCAATATTCTCCAAACGTAGAGGTTTTGCTAAATCTGATATTTTTGCTTTTTTTGGTTTCTGTCGAGCTCTATCGCTGATCATAAAATAAATAAATAAAAAAATGGAACAACAGCCAACGAAAAAATTTCAATTTGTTTTGTTTTCTCAAACTCCCACTTTTGCAATCAAAACTCCTTCACAAACAGCGTCGATCATAGTCGTGGAAAATAGTTGAGGGGGGGGGGGTGTTTAAATAAAAAATTAAATCATTGACGTAAGGTGAAATGTGTTAAATCAGTTGGATTAATGTAACGAAATACAACAATCAGACAAGGATGAAACCAAATGATGGTTATTTAAAAGTTGGTCTAAATGAGTCTCTAAGCAAGGAGCTGAGAGTATTATAAAAATTAGTTGCAGTCATCCGCAGATAAGGAAACAAAACCCGCATCTCAAGATGATCTTCTAATTGCAATAATTGAAACATTAATTTGAAAATTAATGGAGATCACATTTGTACCACAGACCACAGGGTGGCATTTCCCCGAAGAAGAATGAAAGCGTTGCGGCTGTTTTCCTTGCTAACCACATAATAATGATGGCACAAAGAGAAACATATTGAATCCGGCTATTATAGTGCTCATACCTCGCTTTAGCTGCACAATTCATATGTTCTATGTCCACGACTTAGCACCAAGCCGCACTGATGCTCCACATGCCCAGTCCTATACACTCTTGGTTTGTTGAACATGTCCGTATTCAACTGGTTCGTGTGTTTACTCTTCTAGCCTAATACAATTATACCAAATTACGTCTCCGCGGAACACACAAAGAGATCACATAAACTCAATAAAAAAGATTAAATGCAATAAACATTAAACGTTGTGTATCCCTAGTGTACTGGAAGCGGAAGTCCCTCGAGCGCTATTTTTGGCAACCAATCGTTGTGAGAGGTAGCCATCTTGAGAAGAGTACTCCCGGTTTTTATGATGGGTTAAAGGTTAAAACCAACTGGGGAAAACCTTAGAATTGAAGCTAATTCTTGTCCTTGTGTAAGTGTAGAGAAAAACGGTAATTAATAACAATGTGTGGCACAGGGAAGAGCTTTCTGGTAATGAAAATCCAAAAAGGGAGGGAAGACAAAAGAAGAAAAAAGTTGTCATAATTAATCAAAACCAGGACGTTTTGATCGCGGGAAAATTGCGTTTTGGGGCCGTGAGGTTATCCCACTCCCTTTTCAATCGCCTGCCCCGCGGGGACAAACTGGTCCGAGCGTGGAGACCTCGCTCAACTTTCGTCAAAACGTTTAGTATGGTCCGTCGGACATCCACGACCATTTTGTGGCAATTAGTCGCGTGGCGAATCAGACGGCAGCCGAGCACTCAGTGTGTTGCCAGTTAAAATAAAAGGCTGGCCCGTGGGTGCCCGTTATATTATCCGGCCCGGACACAACGTCCCTGAGCTAGTTGATTTTCCAGAGATTGTGCCGACAAAAGCCGGGGTCGCATTGCGGATTGATGGAGACGGTCGAGAGAATGCGCGCGCGCTATGAGTGATTACCTCTTGCTGTAAACGCCTTCTGGTCACGGTCTGTGTGTGTTCTGTTTATCGATGTTGTGTGTTTTACATCTTAATGTGTGTGTTCTGTTTATAGATGTTGTGTGTTTTACATCTTAATGCCTCTTCTCTATATGGTGTGTGCCATGTAAAGCATTTATGCCTTTCACTTGTATTAGGTCTATTTGAAGCAGGTGCTGGTTTGTTTCTCATTTCTCCGTTTTGCCTGTTGTTTTTATCATGTCGGGGCTTCGGTAGCCGAGTTGGGAAAACCTCCCGACCGACGTTCGGACAAACCCGTGTTCGATTCCCGCTGGAAGCAGTGTGAGTTGTACTCGTGGTTAGAAAAAGAAATACCCCCGCGGTCGACTCAGCCACTGGCAGAAATGGGTACCAGAGTTTTACTCTTGGAAGGTGAGAAATGCAGAATCGCATCATGAGTTTCGATGCTTGAAGGGACACTATCCAGAAGTATCCGAACACTTCTGGATAGGGGGCCGTGCACATAAGGGTGAAAAAACGCCGGTTCAAGTCTCGTACTTTACCTTTACCTTTTATCCTGTGTTATACATCCGTATGGTCTGTTTCGAAATTATACGAAATACAACATTTTATTTTATTAGTGTACAATAAATACAATGTTATGTTTAATGATTGTATAATAAATACAATGTTATAAATATAATGTTATGTTTAATTAGTGCACAATAAATACAATGTTGTGTTTAATTAGTGTACAATAAATACAATGTTATGTTTAATTAGTGTACAATAAATACAATGTTATGTTTAATTAGTGTACAATAAATACAATGTTATGTTATGATGGGATCATCATTACTGGTCTCCAGCTCCAGGAGAACTCTGGTCCACGTCCACGAACTCGGCATCCATTTTGGATAGATTTCTAACATTTATTTGCCTAGGCAGCCGCTCTTTGTTTTACTCGAATAATCAAGGGTTCTTTAACGTGCGCAGAGGACACGCGACACCTATTATTTTTGCCGTTACCAGCGAAGGCTAGACATGGAATCTTGCCTGCCTTTGAGGCCAGGGGAAAGTAAAGCGGCGAAGAAACGAGGAAATCAAAAAGACAAATTCCCCGCGCGGTGTATCAAATATTCATGACCAATATCGGGAAAACCCCAGCACAGCATCAACTAATAGGTACTATAGTTTGTTTCAGATTGTTTGCCTCCCTAATTCCAGTAATATCTCGAAAACCGTCTGATAGAATACCATGATTTTTTGCATGCGACCTTAGATTTTCAATGACGTAACGAATTTATCATTTAAATTATCGTATGTGTTACCGTTTCCTCAAAGCGGCAACTTCCTTTGATCTCCTTCATATTTGTATTTATTTTGACACAAAAAACAGAATGTACGGTAAATGAAGATCTTTTACACTTTTTAGAGGAAAAGGCGTAACTTTTATTTTTATATAAGGGACATTATTACTTTATAATAAGAGAGTAAGTAAGTAAGTGTTCCTGTCATGCCTGAAGGTGTATAGGGGAATAAACCGCCACAATTGCACTTTTTCACAACATGCTACCCATTTGGATTGGGCTCTTTTAATTATACAACTAATATTGAATCAAATCAAAATAGGCCGAACATTCACCGAATAGAAATTATTTATTTTAAGAACACAGAATACATCGTCAACTCACTAAAAAAACAGTTCCTGAAGTGGTCCGTATCCAGAGTTTCCAACTCCAACAAAGTCACTTCAGTAAGTTCAAACAAATGAGTTTTATTCAGAATCTGCCGAATCTAATAGACGTATTACCATTTTTGGTTGAATAACCCACAGACCATCGTTTCTCCAATACTTATCTTCCTCAACCATAACATGGTCTTCACAACTAGCCCAATAATCTTTGTCTATGTTTGAAATAGCAACATTGGTAAGCTCTTTAACATCAGATAATTTGAAAGTTTTATTTTCGGATGCTACTTGCCCTTTGATCTTTGCCCAAACTAATTCAATAGGATTTAGGTGTGAGTGATATGGAGGCAGCCTCAAACATCTATGACCATGTTCTTCAATTAATTTATCTATTTGAAATATCTTTGGCCGTTGTATCTGTTTTACAAGTGAAAGTAATTCAGGCTTGAGATACATATCGTTAAATGGTATTTGTTCCCTTGTCAGCCATGTCTTTATTTCAGCTTTAGTGCTTGGTGATGTTGGAACTTTATCTTCTTGTGCCACTTTGTTATGGTAAGATGCATTATCCATGATCAAACAAGATGGTCGATCTAATAAAGGCAAAAGAGTGTCTTTAATCCAATCTCTGAACATATGACTGTTCATCTCTGAATGATAATCCTGGTTATCAGTTGACTTTGCAATAAAAACAAGTTCAGCATTCTCCACCAGGCCATTATTTTTGCTCCCAGCATGTGCCACTATAAGGCGCTTTCCTTTGCTGCTAGGTACATACCTTTTAATAGTCCCATCTAATGACTGCCATTCTTTTTCATTTGTGTGGTGGGCATTAATCCATGTTTCGTCCAAGTACACAATGTCATAATCTTCATTACGCATTTGTCTAACTTCACGTAAATATTTGCTTCTTGCAGCTACTAAATGAGGTTTCTCGCAAATGATGTTTCTTCCACAAGAATATTTTCTAAAAGTGAAGCCTAAACTCCGCACACTTCTCCATAGTGTAGTTTTTGATACATCAATACTGGTGTTCTTTTTAAGCCAAATCTTAAGTTTCCTTACGGTAACTTCTTCCCCTAAGTCAAACATTTTACAAATCTCTCTGCGGACAAGTTCTCTGTCAAAACTGTCTAACAAATGTTTTCTTCCTCGACTTCTTTCTTTCCTTGAACATTCACATTGAACATTTTTCACTGATCTATGAAACGACCGTTTACTTAAACCTAACACGTGCATCGTTCTCTTTTCAGGATTTGATATGCTGTGATATAGACTCCCTCGTTTTGCCTCTCTACAAAAATATAAATATAATTTCTTTGTAATATTTTGTTCAGTAACAAATTTCAAATTTAAACTCATTGTTAAGGGCACAACTCACAAAACACGCCTATGTAAATAATTTGATTTTGTATTTTTGGTGACGTTATACTAATGACGTGATACAAAAAGTTGACAATTTTAATCCAGTAAGTGCAAAACCAGAATTGCGCACCGAATATAAGAGAAATTTGCTACACATATGTGCAAATATTGACAAAAATCTGACATTTGCAATTCAATAGTGTAAACCGGTGCCTTTACCCACCAACATATAAAGGAAATTCCCAAATGAAGATGTTTAAATCATTCTTGAAGTGATATGGAAGGGGTAAATACTCTTAAATTTTGATTCAAATGTGCCCAAGTTTAATCATACTTTTATCCTCCTGGTAAGCAAGCGCACAAGAAAAACCAGCAGTTTGTTTGCAATGAATTTATTTTTTCTATTACGTTATGAGATTCAGTAGGTTACATGCAAAATATCAGCACTGTAGCACAAATGGTTGCTGAGCTGTGGTTTTTTGAAGTGAGGCAAAAAATCTGAAGCGAACTATAGGTTGACTTCTGCGACAGCTAATCCCCTCGGCACTCAGGTTATTATGAAAGGAAATGAAAATGACAATTTTGTCTTTCTCAATGCTGCTCATTGACTCATTAATGTGTTGTGTATATTTGTGACGTGTTCTGTGCTCACAACGTTTGTCCCAACACCCCCGCCCCTAAAAAAACACGTCACTCCATTAACTGGACTTAAATGAGTTCTATACATGAAAGATTCGAACGCGACTTTCTCCAGTGAGCTTCCACAAGTTACCTTCACACTATCAGGAATCTTCATTTCACATCTGTGGTTGGGCCCGACATGAAGACATGGCAAAACAATTTCTGCATCCCTATACCATTCTTCATAAACTAAATGCATATGGAAACAAAGGAAAATACTTTCTATAAAAATAATGTAAAAAACGTAAGTAAAGTACCCCCGTCACGCCAAGTGGCGTATAGGGAATATGGTGTTAGTGACCATAAATTTTACAGACCTTCAGCACATGATTTTTGGGGTAATGTGGTCGGTATTACGCCCGTGCTGCTTTACTTTCCCAGAAAAAAATGCGGTACCCATTTCAAGATTAATAAGAGATATGCAATTAACGGGCATCAAGCACAATATAAAGAGAAGAAAGATAAATGTCGGTCTTGTCATGGGATGAAATAACCATAGAATCGCGAGGCAAATACTGAAATATACATAACAGCAGAAATCAATAGAAGTTGATATAGTGACACACAGAAAAACACCGACAATAGAGGCAAAAGTAACAGGCATTGACTCTTTTACTGAGATAGAAAAACTCGCACGGAATAGAGGTATGTAGTAAGGAACACTGCGTGCTCTGTAAGACCCTGACTGCCTTGAAAAGATGTAAGACAACAATTTGCAAACAGATACTTGCCTTGTCTACGGTGAATCCGCTGTTTGGAATGTCAGCATTCATTGAGTTTCATAGAAGTGTTCTGGCATTCACGGCAGCAGCTTCTTTTGATCAACATAAGCATGATAGCTTTGATATTGTGAACACAAGTCTTCTACAAACTGCTTACTAATTAGCAGCAACGGAAACTGTGTGAGGAAATTCTTTTTAAAAGATGGCGGAGGTTGATAGGAAATTCACTGCGAAAGACAGCAACAAGCATTACGAAACAAGCTATCACCTGAAACCCACAGGGAAAGGTGAAACAGGGAAGACTTAGGAACATACGAGACCAAACCTTGAGTCTGAAACAGCGAAAAAAAAAAAAAAGGAAAAAAAATTACACCTGCAAAAGAATAGAGGAGATAATAAAGGACAGAACGGATTGGTGAGCTTTTGTTGATGGCCTATATCCAAATGGAAGGTTAAAAATGCAAGAATAGAATAGTTTATAAATATATATATTTAACAGCGAGCAACAAGAAACACGAAAATTATACACTGTTACGATGTGCTAAAAGTCATTGATACCTACAACAGTACCTACAGTGTAGTGATATCGACTTTAACAATAACCTTTTCTCTCTCGCACTCAACTCTTTGGCACTGCCCTCTTTTTGTCCTCATCCACGGACTCACAAAACAACGAGTAGTTGACAATGAAATTACAGTTTATGAGATAACAATATCATTACAGTTTATGAGATAACAATATCATTACAGTTTATGAGATAACAATATCATTACAGTTTATGAGATAACAATATCATTACAGTTTATGAGATAACAATATCATTACAGTTTATGAGATAACAATATCATTACAGTTTATGAGATAACAATATCATTACAATTACTTTGCTTGATCGGTGGCCATTCTGTCCAGTGTGTACCAAGTCTGATCTACATGTGCATCTCTGCATCAGCTAACACGTCGCCTTGCCTCTTCTATTTCTCTTCTATCAGGAGTCTATTGCGTAGCAATTTTGGTATTGGTTTCTTGGTCACTTCTGGCTCCATCGTAGCCTACAATTGCTCTGTGCATCTTCTCAGTTTGAAATATTAAAATTGTTGATTTTTCTTTGGTCCAGAGAGAGAGAGAGAGAGAGAGAGAGAGAGAGAGAGAGAGAGAGAGCGAGAGAAAGAGTTTTTACATAGGTACAAGACAAAAGTGTATATTTAGCGGTCTAGTAAGTATGTGTTTATAGGTCGAGAGTAAACATGATAATGTGAACATCACAGTAGCCATCTAACTAATACCATCACAATAGCCATCTAACTAACAACATCACAATAGACATCTAACTAATAACATCACAATAGACATCTAACTAATAGCATCGCAATAGACATCTGACTAATAACATCACAATAGACACATAACTAATACCATCACAATAGACATCTAACTAATAACATCACAATAGACATCTAACTAAAAACATCACAATAGACATCTAACTAATAGCATCGCAATAGACATCTGACTAATAACATCACAATAGACACATAACTAATACCATCACAATAGACATCTAACTAATAACATCACAATAGACATCTAACTAATAACATCACAATAGACATCTAACTAATAACATCACAATAGTCATCTAACTAATAACATCACAATAGACATCTAACTAATAACATCACAATAGACATCTAACTAATAACATCACAATAGCCATATAACTAATAACATCGCAATAGCCATCTAACTAATAACATCACAATAGCCATATAACTAATAACATAGCAATAGACATCCGACTAATAACATCACAATAGCCATCTAACTAATAACATCACAATAGTCATATAACTAATAACATCACAATAAACATCTAACTAATAACATCACAATAGCCATATAACTAATAACATCACAATAGACATCTAACTAATAACATCACAATATACATATAACTAATAACATCACAATAGACATCTAACTAATAACATCACAATAGACATATAACTAATAACATCACAATAGTCATATAACTAATAACATCACAATAGACATCTAACTAATAACATCACAATAGCTATATAACTAATAACATCACAATAGCCATCTAACTAATAACATCACAATAGACATCTAACTAATAACATGACAATAGTCATAAAACTAATAACATCACAATAGACATATAACTAATAACATCACAATAGACATCTAACTAATAACATCACAATAGCTACATAACTAATAACATCACAATAGCCATCTAACTAATAACATCACAATAGACATCTAACTAATAACATCACAATAGTCATATAACTAATAACATCACAATAGACATCTAACTAATAACATCACAATAGCCATATAACTAATAACATCACAATAGCCATCTAACTAATAACATCACAATATATATCTAACTAATAACATCACAATAGTCATATAACTAATAACATCACAATAGACATCTAACTAATAACATCACAATAGCCATCTAACTAATAACATCACAATAGCCATCTAACTAATAACGTCACAATAGACATCTAACTAATAACATCACAATAGCCATATAACTAATAACATCACAAAAGAAATATAACGAATAACATCACAATAGACATCTAACTAATAACATCACAATAGACATCTAACTAATAACATCACAATAGCCATCTAACTAATAACATCACAATAGACATCTAACTAATAACATCACAATAGCCATATAACTAACAACATCACAATAGCCATATAACTAATAACATCACAATAGACATCTAACTAATAACATCACAATAGACATATAACTAATAACATCACAATAGCCATATAACTAACAACATCACAATAGCCATATAACTAATAACATCACAATAGCCATATAACTAATAACATCACAATAGACATCTAACTAATAACATCACAATAGACATCTAACCTATACCATCACAAGAGACATATAACTAATAACATCACAATAGACATCTAACTAATAACATCACAATAGCCATATAACTAATAACATCACAATAGCCATATAACTAATAACATCACAAAAGAAATATAACGAATAACATCACAATAGACATCTAACTAATAACATCACAATAGACATCTAACTAATAACATCACAATAGCCATCTAACTAATAACATCACAATAGACATCTAACTAATAACATCACAATAGCCATATAACTAATAACATCACAATAGCCATATAACTAATAACATCACAATAGACATATAACTAATAACATCACAAAAGACATATAACTAATAACATCACAATATCCATATAACTAACAACATCACAATAGCCATATAACTAATAACATCACAATAGACATATAACTAATAACATCACATTAGACATATAACGAATAACATCACAATAGACCTCTAACTAATAACATCACAATAGACATCTAACTAATAACATCACAATAGCCATCTAACTAATAACATCACAATAGACATCTAACTAATAACATCACAATAGCCATATAACTAATAACATCACAATAGCCATATAACTAATAACATCACAATAGACATATAACTAATAACATCACAAAAGACATATAACTAATAACATCACAATATCCATATAACTAACAACATCACAATAGCCATATAACTAATAACATCACAATAGACATATAACTAATAACATCACATTAGACATATAACTAATAACATCACAATAGCCATATAACTAACAACATCACAATAGCCATCTAACTAATAACATCACAATAGCCATATAACTAATAACATCACAATAGACATCTAACTAATAACATCACAATAGACATCTAACCTATACCATCACAAGAGACATATAACTAATAACATCACAATAGACATCTAACTAATAACATCACAATAGCCATATAACTAATAACATCACAATAGCCATATAACTAATAACATCACAATAGCCATATAACTAATAACATCACAATAGCCACTTAATTAATAACATCACAATAGCCATATAACTAATAACATCACAATAGACATCTAACTAATAACATCACAATAACCAGATAACTAATAACATCACAATAACCATATAACTAATAACATCAAATCAATACAATGAATTTACAATTTTCTTGAAAATTGAAAAAAAGATTCCATGTTTTCTTTACAACAATAGTTGTACAATTGAGCTGTAGATACAAGTTTCTGTACAGTATAAATAGTACAGTTTGAGTTGCTCATATCACTTGTATACGTTAATGTACAGTTTGAGTTGCTCACATCACTTACTCTATACGTTAATGTACAGTTTGAGTTGCTCACATCACTTATTCTATACGTTAATGTACAGTTTGAGTTGCTCACATCACTTATTCTATACGTTAATGTACAGTTTGAGTTGCTCACATCACTTGTCGTATACGTTAATGTACAGTTTGAGTTGCTCACATCACTTATTCTATACGTTAATGTACAGTTTGAGTTGCTCACATCACTTGTCGTATACGTTAATGTACAGTTTGAGTTGCTCACATCACTTATTCTATACGTTAATGTACAGTTTGAGTTGCTCACATCACTTATTCTATACGTTAATGTACAGTTTGAGTTGCTCACATCACTTATTCTATACGTTAATGTACAGTTTGAGTTGCTCACATCACTTATTCTATACGTTAATGTACAGTTTGAGTTGCTCACATCACTTATTCTATACGTTAATGTACAGTTTGAGTTGCTCACATCACTTGTCGTATACGTTAATGTACAGTTTGAGTTGCTCACATCACTTATTCTATACGTTAATGTACAGTTTGAGTTGCTCACATCACTTGTCGTATACGTTAATGTACAGTTTGAGTTGCTCACATCACTTATTCTATACGTTAATGTACAGTTTGAGTTGCTCACATCACTTATTCTATACGTTAATGTACAGTTTGAGTTGCTCACATCACTTGTCGTATACGTTAATGTACAGTTTGAGTTGCTCACATCACTTATTCTATACGTTAATGTACAGTTTGAGTTGCTCACATCACTTATTCTATACGTTAATGTAGAGTTTGAGCTGCTCACATCACTTGTCGTATACGTTAATGTACAGTTTGAGTTGCTCACATCACTTGTCGTATACGTTAATGTACAGTTTGAGTTGCTCACATCACTTATTCTATACGTTAATGTACAGTTTGAGCTGCTCACATCACTTGTCGTATACGTTAATGTACAGTTTGAGTTGCTCACATCACTTGTCGTATACGTTAATGTACAGTTTGAGCTGCTCACATCACTTGTCGTATACGTTAATGTACAGTTTGAGTTGCTCACATCACTTGTCGTATACGTTAATGTACAGTTTGAGCTGCTCACATCACTTGTCGTATACGTTAATGTACAGTTTGAGCTGCTCACATCACTTGTCGTATACGTTAATGTACAGTTTGAGCTGCTCACATCACTTGTTGTATACGTTAATGTACAGTTTGAGTTGCTCACATTACTTGTCGTTAATGTACAGTTTGTTTTTATCGGAACAAAATTATATTATTGCTTGTGCTGCTGAGACTATCAAGTTTTCACGCCGTGGCGACAGAAATCAGTGCACAGTTTGAGCAATAGTTTCCGCTTTCTACCGACAGAAATCAGTGCACAGTTTGAGCAATAGTTTCCACGTTTTACAGACAGAAATCAGTGCACAGTTTGAGCAATGATTTCCACTTTCTACCGACAGAAATCAGTGCACAGTTTGAGCAATGATTTCCACTTTCTACCGACAGAAATCAGTGAACAGTTTGAGCAACATGCTCTATTTCGTCCGCAAAATTGTAGGACTTGAGTAGTGGTCCACAGCTGATGGATGTACAACTTTAGCTGCTCGGTTGACAGGGAACAGCAGGACACGTCAGCGAATGTGATGATCACGAAACGGATCCTAGGAGAAAGGTTGACACGTCGGCCACTTTAGCATTCACACATTCACGGGTAGCTGACGGCACGTTCACAACTTGCCTAGGCGCTTTCTCAAGACGAATCCCTCGGCACTCCATCGCAGGCTCAAGATATTCACACCTGGAGTATCACATGACGCCAAGCAGTAGATTAAGGCTCGTTCCTAATCGATAAACAAAGTTGTTTTTAATGATGTCTGTCATTTGAGTCAGATGCAACATCAATATGAGTTTCATCAGATATATTCCCTCTGTCACATTCATTGTCAGTTTCATCAGATATATTCTCTCTATCACATTCATTGTCAGTTTTATCAGATATACTCTCTCTATCACATTCATTGACAGTTTCGTCAGATATACTCTCTCTATCACATTCATTGTCAATTTCATCAGATATACTCTCTCTATCACATTCATTGACAGTTTCATCAGATATACTCTCTCTATCACATTCATTGTCAATTTCATCAGATATATTCTCTCTGTCACATTCATTGTCAGTTTCATCAGATATGCTCTCTCTATCACATTCATTGTCAATTTCATCAAATATACTCTCTCTATCACATTCATTGACAGTTTTATCAGATATACTCTCTCTATCACATTCATTGTCAGTTTCATCAGATATACTCTCTCTATCACATTCATTGTCAATTTCATCAGATATACTCTATCTATCACATTCATTGACAGTTTCATTAGATATATTCTCTCTTTCTCTATCACATTCATTGACAGTTTCTTCAATATCATTATTATCAGCGACTCATTTTAGGGGAAGATGTATGTTCACAACACTCGGGAAAAAAAATCACAAATAAATCAACAATAGAAAAAAAGACAGCGAACAATAGACAGCCGGGAGAAGTATAGAATATGGGACTGCTTCCAGCTGTCTATCGTTCTTTGAGTTTTTTTCTGTTGCTGATTATTTGTTATTGTATTCCGAGTGTTGTAAACATAATGTTGTAGTGAATCGCTAACCTATCGCCTCGGAAGTTTCTATCCATGATAATATTCTCTATTATTTGTCTCCCATCATTATATCACCTGTACCAGTATCTTTTTTTTTTTTAACTTGAGCTTAACTAATATAACCTTTGTTATTTGATAAATAAATTCTTATTAAAAAATTAATATCATAACATGTTTATCAACTATATCAATATATAATTTATCGGCTATAATTTATCAGTTACATTTATACTATCTTTATCAGTTATGACAGTATCATCTTTTGTATAAATATAACATTAACAATGAACATAGCACCCGTTGTTGCTTTTCCTAAAGCCATCAACAGATTTCCAAAAGCATACGGACTGACAGGAAATTCCCGTAAACCCCCAACTAACGTGACGTTTTCAGCTTTGTGAGCAGGGGCCGTTGTGAGTGACTCCAGCAGTATACACCTCCAATAGCTTATAACGTCACCCTAGTTGGAGGGTTTTCCTATTTCATTTTTAGCCCTCAGGCCTTTACTGATCTATAGATGGCTTTGGTTTTTTCCTTCAGATGTTAAAAAAACACACACACAAAACCGATTCGTCACAGAATATAAATGTATGAAACGTTGTGTATATCTAAACCAATGGAAGGACGGCTTTTCACTGGCCAAAACTTTCTGAAGCCAACGCTGCAACTTGGATAATTCTATTGCCCTAGTTTTGAAATAATTGTAGAAGACTTTTGTTTGCTGATGATGATGAAGTAACGTGACGTAATTATTCTCCGTTCTGGTGGGCACTGGGGTGGCTTGTAAGAGCAGTTTGAGCGATGGCTGCCGTGCATGGATTAGCTCATTACAGGTTCGTCTGTGAAGAAGATGTTTTAAAATGTGTTGTGTCCAGGAAAAGTGTAATCGATATTTGTACAAACATGTTGTGTTCTTCTAGACAAAATGAATTCCATTTGAAAACAGCGGTAAACAGAAACAAACATGTGTGGAATTACATTTTGGAGAAAAAAAAAGTGGGAAAAATGAGACATTTAAATATCGTAGCTAATGACAGAAGAAATAGTTGCAGCAAAGGCATAAAAACATCACATGAACAATGGCACAATTAACATAAATAGAACATTATTAAAACAGGTGAATTAATTTAAATACATGGTAACTATGTTAACTTCGGATGTGCAACAGAGGTGAGGTACAGAATAGCTCAGACAAAAAAAATGAGAAATATATGCAAACTGTGTTAATGGAAATAATAAAACAAAGAGTTCCGCTGTGTTATGTGGAGCCAGTCTTGATGTATGGACGTAAACCCAGGACACCAGACCAATTACAATGTGTTACCACGAATATTCTGTTGACATTTGATGTGGCGAGCTCAGGGTGTTAGGTGTAGCAGATTTCATCTAAATATCGAACCAGAACGAGCAGAGAAAGGTTCTCGAGAAATAGGAAAATTAAGGGGTCGGAGTAACAATTTAAACCAGACGGTTTTATGTACAAATTGTGCCCTTACCATTAAATTGTTCGAGGTCACATAAATGTGGTTTTACAGAAGAATGTTGAGAATGCAACGGACAGCTAAACAGAGCAATGAGATCGCTCGAAAAGAGGCGAACAAGAGAGCAAGCATTACCAACACCAGAAGGATGCAATCATCATGTTTTGGTCATGCCATGAGAAGGAACAACTGGAGCATATTGTGACATCTAGAACATTTCACGGAAGAAGAAATATGGAAACAGAGAAACAATAAACAAGACAGTTGAAGAGAATGGTTTTATATGAAGTCAACAACAGAACTGATAAACAGCTGTAGGGATAGAAAGTTGTGGAGAGACATAGTCACCTACATCAGCAGAGACAGTAGAAGTAACTTATACTGGCAAGTATCAGGGTCTGCTGCAGCGAGAATGTGATTGGACAACTGCATGATTTGACAAAAGTTCACTGATAATTTATCTCCCCTGATACAATAGTCGATATATCAAAGGAAGAAAAATGCCATTCTAAAATATTGCAACGTTTTTTGATGTTTTAAAAATATCCCCAACAGATGTTTCATATTATGAATTAAAATTAATTTCCTGCTGAATGGTAGTCGATGTTCCAGTACATTTCCTGGTAAGGTCACAATTTCCTGCTGAATGTTAGTCGATGTTCCAGTACATTTACTCGTAAGGGCACAATTTGTACATAAAACCGTCTGGTTTACATTGTTACTCTGACCCTTTAATTTCCCTATTGCATTTCTCGAGAACCTTTCTCTGCTCGTTCTGGTTCGATGTTTCGATGAAATCTGCTACACTTAACACACACACACACACTGAGCCAACCACATCAAATTTCAACAGAATATTCGCGGTTATACATTGTAATCGATTATAGTTAACTTCGCAATCATTCACATCAGATACCAACATGCCCTTCCGGCGACCAGACTCAAATTGATTACGCTTAACCTGGAGGTCAACCACAGCAGATTTCTAACACGCCATCTCTGTTACGATCTGTACTCGCGACATTGATACCCAGTGATCCAGTTTTCACGGGAAGCGACGAAAGGAACAGTCTTGGCGCCAAAGGACAGTCATGGCAGATGTGCCCAAATGAAAAAGCCAGACTACTAATAATTCATAACACCTCGTATTCACAGTTAAGGCCCGTGTTGGAAGAGAAAACAGAAGGCGCTGAAAGGTGTTTTTGTTTTGGAGAGTAACACGAGACCAGAGCGAGGTCCACATTCTAAACGTAAGATCCATGTTGGATTTGTAATATTTAATTTGGTTGAGTGGGCGGAGCTCGCTCATTTCGGTGAAAAGCGAGCGAATGAATATCTTGTTCTTTGTGTTCGATCAGCAGAGTGCGCAATCGAATTAAAGTATTATGTGCTGTTACTCCTAATGTTTGGTTATGTGAGATCATATTTACGTTTGTATTTGTAAATATGTCTTTAAGTGCTTTTTATAGTTATCATACTTATGTTTGTATGTGTACATATTTTATGAAACGTTTATTGAATTCTACATATGTATGTATTATCTCCGTTTATATTTCTTCTAAAGTATTATTTGATGTAAATAGACAATATTCATTGTCTGTATTATAAGTATTTTCCAACGTGTTGTCTAGTAAAACCATATTTATTGTCTTGTATTTATAAATATAGTCTATTTGTGTTTGTTGATATGTTAAAAGAGGTTATTTACAGTAGACCATATTTATGTTTGTATACGTAAATTTGATCAAAGCTTGTCTACGTGAGGCCATGTTTGTGGCATGTGTAGACAAACGAGAGTAGAGTCAGTGGTATCTTTTTTCTTTCAAGTGCATGCTGGTCATTTCCCGGTGGTATCACACGTTTAATCTGATCAGGTTTTTTTTTTTTTGGGGGGGGGGGGGGCGGGGGGGGGGGGGGCGGGCGAGGAGAAGCAAAATAAAACTCTGAACTATACATTCCATGGAGACAGCACAAGGCTTGCGGCCTATATTCTCCAGTTTCAACAGAAACTCGCCCTCCACCCCCAGAACAATGGAACAAATGCCACAAAGATCGTTTTGTTGTTTGTCTAGTGGCCTACATATGAGCTGAAGGAAGCATTCTGGCGTGAGTATCTGCATGTTTCTCTACTCAAAGCGTGTTCTAAACTTGTGTGCTGTATGTGGATGTTTCTCTACTCAAAGCGTGTTCTAAACTTGTGTGCTGTATGTGGATGTTTCTCTACTCAAAGCGTGTTCTAAAATGATATGTGGTAGCGTATGGCAGAATTGTATGGAAGCTTTAAAACACCATCGGATTGCTGAGAAGCTTTAATGCAGCATATGTCTCTCGATAACTGTAAACACATGTGCTGGCTTCACTTAGATTCTGTTTCATGATTTTCATTTCATGAATTTATGATTTAAATTACACTTGTCTTATGTTTTATTGGGTAACAAAAATAATGCTGTGATCTATTGATATATAAATGACGTATATTTCTGGAGTGTAATATTTTTTGTTAACATCACATAATACCATCAGATGAATAACATCAGATGGGAGATGCACCACAGAAATAAACAGCAGAATAGCTCAGGCTAAAATAGCATTTCAGAAAATGAAAAATATCTTATGCAACAAATCTATGTCAATAAAAGTGAGAAAGAGAGTTCATCGGTGCTCTATAGAACCAATTCTAACCTATGGAAGCGAATCATGGACAGTAGACAAACAATAGAAAAGACGATTAGAGGCCACAGAGATGGGATTTCTCAGAAAAATGTTGAAAGTTCCCTGGACAGCTGAAAAGACCAATGAGGAAGTTCTCAAAGAGGCCAACACAAAAAGGGAGCTCGTAAAAAACACCAGAAAGAAGCAATCAACATGTTTCGGGCACATCATTAGAAGAGGAAAGTTGGAATACTTGGTTACAACTGGCAAAATAGAAGGAAAGAGAGATTGCGGACGACAAAGAGAAAAAATACTGGATAACGTGGTGTCATGGCATGGAAAACAGTCAACAACAGAATTGATACGATGCACTGTAGATAGAAGATTGTGGAAGGACATGATCGTCTACGCCAACCGGTATGGCACATGATGATGAATATTTCTTTACCTTGATTCATTTACTTCAAGAATGGAATTGTTTGGATATTTAAAAGAGTTAGATGTACCATATGTAGCTTCGGAAAAATACTATTTTAATTATTGCCACACCTGTAGAAGACTTAGGGTGGGAGGCAGTAAATCTATTTTTTAAAATGGCTGAGGCTGCATGGTCCATGTTGTCGTCTAAATGTTTATTTTTGTGTGTGTCAAGGGTGAAATTTAAACTTTGACCTGAACACCGAAAATGCGGTCTTTACTCTCCAACCCCATAGCATTGCCTCGGCAGAAACAAAATTGGAATGAATATCGTAGCAACTATTTTAACTAGTTAAATAAACCTTGAGGAAAATAGTTTGTAAAATCGATTCTTTAATGTAACATTTCCATAAAGCCACTGAAATGGCTTGACATCCAAATATGGGAGAATATGAGCCAAATATCAGGTTGTACGGAGATAACTAGTTAATTTAAATAGCACTACCTATGCCTCTTTGACCATGTAGCATTTTAATCATTAACCCTCTTTGCACACAGTGCATCTAATTTATGAAATAATTTTAGAAAAATGTCAAATAAATCGTTGTGCCTATATTATTGACTGTACGGGCAGTGTCTTTCCATTATAATGTTGTTTACAAGTCACTAAATGACGTCGCACTTAGTGAATAAACATTTGGGGTACGATGACATGAGAGATCAATCTAGACATTCCAATATTGAATCATTATCCGATGAGAAGTTGTTTGTGCTCATTCTTTATCAACACACGTTTCAGAATGTATTTAATGACAACAGTATTCATGTCGTATCTTCAGTTTCTTTTCTTTTGTTCGTTTCTTTTGAAAGGGGAGAAATTGGTTGGGGGGGGGGGGGGGGGGGGACAACATTTTCATAGCCTTTAGATATTTATTATTTCTCCCACTTGCTACTCTTTTTGTCTTCACTTCACGTGAACATGCTAACAGACTGAAACCACTTATAAGAGACACACACACACACACACACACATAAATCACTTGAGAGTCCCATGACATCTTCTCGCCACAATCATCCCCATGTCTATAATTATCGCAACAATATGCACATTCAACATTTTTGTTAGGGGTGGGGGGAGTTCGGGTGTGCCTATCCCCTTCGACACCTTCTCACAAGGTCAGGTCAACTTGTTTCAGGATCCGCCACGTAAGGCAGAATTGGTCTTGATCAGCTCTGGTTCGTAAACCATGATGCTGACAATTAACCGCTAACAACAATTATCCCAAGCGTCACACATATCCATTCTGCACGATTGCTCAATGCAAACATTATTCTCGCCTGTTACCATCAAACATTGTCGCGGAGATGTAATCATAACAAGTCATGCCTGATCATTTCCTCTATACAATTAGCACTGTCAAACCTGCTTCTTCAGCTCGTAATGCTCAGATTTCAATGCATTTGGTCAGCCCCAAAGCGCTCAGTTTCTTAACACCCCTCCGCCTGTTATGGAACAAGGACAAAATATAGTTTTAATATAAAAAAAGTAAACATAAAACAAATTGTTAAGAAGAAAATATGACAATAGAAAGGCAGGTGACAGTGCTGGGACTGCAGCGAGGCATGACGATAAAGAAGTGTTCATACAATGCAGACAATGATGTTTTATAGCTTGCATGAGAAGAAATAGAATAAGACGAACTAAAAGTATTAGTTCATGGGAAATAAAACTAGAATGAGCTATTTTTAATCTGGTTCTAAGGACCGGAGAGGCAAAAAAAAAAAAAAAAAAACCTGGGACAACACTCCACGTTCATTTCTTCCTACTTATATTTTCCTATATTTATCCTTTCCTTATTCACCTGTGATACAGGTAATGGGGATTTTGTGGTTTTTAACTTGGATCAAGTGTGTTGCGCTGACATTTGTAGTTCGTGCTTGACTGATTTCTATTATCTTGTCGATACACTTGGCGTTTGTTCTTCTTCGAGCCCTGAAATATGATCGTCGACTGTTGTGATCAAGTTTTGAAGCCTGGCTAGACGTCATTCTCATTGGCTGTTGAAATCACATTTTGTTGCCGGTTACCCGTCACTCTCATCGGCTGTTGTAATCCGTTTTAGAGCGTGTTAAACATCACTTCTATCGGCTGTTTGTAATCAAATTTTAAAGTCGACTAGACGTCATTCTCATCGGCTGTTTGTAATCACATTAAAGTCGACCAGACGTCATTCTCATCGGCTGTTTGTAATCATATTAAAGTGGACTAGACGTCATTCTCATCTGCTGTTTTTAATCACATTTTAAAGCATGCTAGACATCATTTTCGCCGACTATGTGTGATTACAATTTGGAGCCGGCTTCATGCCATTCTCATCGGCTGTTGTAATCACGATATGGGGCCGGCTAGGATTCATTCTCATGAGACATCCACACTATGCCCTTGTTTGTCTACTGTGTTTAATGCGGGATGTAGCTGCAGCATTTCTATGGTGCCATTATTCCTAAATTTATCTTTTTTTTTACTTTAGCGCTGTGAACCGCTTTCAGACATATAATCGTACATATATATGGGCAGTAATATAGACAAAGAAGTGGGGACAGAGAATGATACCAAAATAAGGATATCAAAAACAAGAGGAGCATTTGTTGCACTTAGAAACATATGGAAGTCCAAAGAAATTAGATTAAATACACAAATTAAAATTTTCAACTCCAATGTTAAGTCAGTCTTATTATATGGCTATGAAACATGGAGAACAACTAAAATGACAATCATGAAGGTACCGAATTTCATTAATGGATGCTTACGCATAAAACGATGGAAACGGCAAGACAAAATCACTAACATAGAATTATGGAAAAGCACCAGTCAAATACCAGTGGATAAAGAGATACAGCGAAGACGATGACGCTGGATAGGATACACACTGCGGAAGCCAACTGAGAGTATTACAAAACAGGCTTTTTTTTAAATCCCCAAAGAAAAAGACAAAGAGGAAGACCAAACTATTCTTGGAGAAGACAGATGGATAAAAGATGATGAAGATGATGTGGAAGACATGGAATGATCTTAAAACAATAGAAAGAAACAGAACAGCTTGGAAAGTGTTTGTTGAAGACCTGTGCTCCACAGGGAGTGAAAGTGTTTGTTGAAGACCTGTGCTCCACAGGGAGTGAAAGTGTTTGTTGAAGACCTGTGCTCCACAGGGAGTGAAAGTGTTTGTTGAAGACCTGTGCTCCACAACTTGGAAAGTGTTTGTTGAAGACCTGTGCTCCACAGGGAGCTGAAAGTGTTTGTTGAAGACCTGTGCTCCACAGGGAGCTGAAAGTGTTTGTTGAAGACCTGTGCTCCACAGGGGTGGTCTTGAAAGGTAGAAGCAGAACCGCTTTTCTCTCACCTTGTTATTAATTGTTCCTTCTTTTTGTGTCTGAGATTGTGTCAAAAGTTCCACGTTTGTCAGTTTTACTCGTACAAGATGAATGATGGACAGATAATACCTATCGTTTGTAGTTTTCCTATCATTTTGGTGTTTGGGTCTATCATCAATGACGACAATTAGTAAGCCCTCTAGAGCATCTAGGGAGGCGCGATAGCTCAGTGTTAGTGAACTGGACTACAAAGGACAAGAGGTAGGGTTCGATCCCAACCGACGGCTTCCGGTTCACCCAGCCTTTAATGGGAACCAATTTTTTTTTCTAGGAAAGTAAAGCGGCACGGGCGTAATACCGACCACATCACCCCAAAAACCATGTGCCTAAGGTCTGTAAAATGTATGGTCACTAACACCATATTCCCTATACGCCACTTGACGTACGTAACGGGGGTACTTTACTTTTTTGTTTTTTCTAGAGTATCTATAGGTCGTTTCAAAATATTTTGAAGGTGTTTAAAATTCCATATCTCTGCAACCAATTGATTGATAATGCTGAAATTTTGCATATGGTCTTGTGATTTTTTGGTCCCAAGAAGTACATTCATTTCCTCACCAACAAACGTATAGTTTTAAATATTCTTTATTTGAAGTATACAAATTTAAGGCATTTTGGTCAAACCATATATTTGGAGGAATTACCGCTTCATATGAGTGAGCACCCACGGACTTGTCATCTTGAACGTAATGCGCGCCAATTTCCCTGTTTTAAGCACTAAAAAACACATAAAACGCGTCATAGTTATAATTTTATATCCGGTGCATCCCATTTCCTGTCGTTTTGTTGTGATTTATGTGCAACGGCGTATCCTAATTATTGGGTAATTTCGTTAAATTTGTGATCTGTTAGTCAATGGGTATAAAAGTAAAGTTCCTTACATTGCAATCAGTGGCAATAAAGGTGTATAAATATTTTTGCATAGAAGCTAAGCGTGGAAAACTGTATCGAAGCATCTCAAAGCCAGAAAAGAGAACTATTCACGCATTGGGTATAAGCAAACGCTTTTTCAAACAAGTGCTTAAAGCTAACGGAGTGCCCAGTTCAATCAAGACTAGGACGCTAGGAAGAAAGAAAGTAGTAGATAGTTTTGACAAGGAAGTGATTAGAAGAGCAATTTGTAAAATGTTCGATTCCAAAGAAACTGTGACTTTAAGAAAACTGACAATTCGACTGAGAGCAGAAAATGACATTGTTGTGTCGAAAACAACATTATGGAGAACTATTAGAAGCATCGGTTTTACGTTTAGAAAGTACGATAGTGGTAGAAATGTCATCTGCGAGAAGCCGCACTTAGTTTCTATGAGGAGTAAATATTTACGTGAAGTACGGGAAATGCGTAACCAAGGTTATGATATTGTATTTCTAGATGAATCTTGGATAAATTCTCACCACACAAGTGCCAAGGAATGGCAGTTATCAGATGGAAGTATTAAAAGATGTGTACCCACTGGAAAAAGACAGCGTATTATAATGGCACATGCAGGCAGCCGAAAAGAAGGGTTGGTGAAAAATGCAGAACTTATATTCACCTCTAATTATACTGACAACAGGGACTATCACACCGAGATGAATGGCCATATATTTAGAGAGTGGATTGAAAATACTCTTCTTCCAATTCTAGACAGACCATCCTGTCTGGTAATGGACAACGCGTCGTACCACAACGCTGTGGCAGAAGAAGACAAAATTCCTACATCTACCAGTACAAAAGATGTTATAAAGATTTGGCTAAGAAAGGAAGGAATTCCATTTAACGAGGGATTTTTGAAACCTGAATTACTGTCACTTGTTAAGAAATCGCAAAAGACCAAAGTATTCCAAATAGACAAAATCATTCAACAGCATGGTCATACGTGCTTGAGACTGCCCCCTTATCATCCACAATTAAACTCCATTGAACTCGTTTGGGCAAAAATTAAAGGGCAGGTGGCAGCTGAGAATACAAGTTTTAAACTATGCGATATAAAAGGACTGACATATGCTGCTCTATCACAGATTGACAAAGATTTTTGGT
This sequence comes from Megaustenia siamemsis, assembly GCA_032433765.1. Lineage (NCBI taxonomy): Eukaryota > Metazoa > Mollusca > Gastropoda > Stylommatophora > Ariophantidae > Megaustenia > Megaustenia siamemsis. Next base: position 50,152,169 of record JAVIAB010000001.1, read on the forward strand.
GCAAATGTGAAGATCATGTCTTAAAAGAAGAAAATGACTATTGGAAAAAAGATGGACTATCGTTCGTTCAGCCCAGATTAGTAATCAATATGTTAGACTCCTCTGATTCAGAATGAATGAAATAATAATGGACGTTTTTATATGTCCGCATGATCAATCTTTAGCTAAAGTTGATAACGTTTTGAAAATGTAAAGATTCTTGATATGTGTACTGCAGGCATGCAAAGAAACTAAATCACTTTCATATGTCTTGTTTACGTAAAATAATGAAAGTCACATGGAAAGGCATAAAACGAACAATGTAGCTCTTTACAGTGAAGAGGATCCCGTGCTTACATCGGACTCTTTAGTCACATGCGTACCCATAAACAATAACTTTGCTTGATATGTCATGCTCGTTATCGCTCGCAACGGATAATTAATTTTTTTAAATGTATTCTTTGTTGTATATTGTTTAAATAGTTTTCATTAATGGAACTGTTTATACGCTGATTTGTTTTAGACCGTCTGTAAAGGCTATAACATTGACATTCTCATAGTATTTTAAAGAAAGTAAACAATAGAAAGTAAACAGTTGATAAACGCCTCCAACTTTCAAGTTGTGTAGAGACGCCTATGTCGAGAAGCTGATTTCCATTAATGTACGGTAAATTATTTTCTCCAGGAGCAAAAAGATCCGTAAATTCACTGAGATCAAAGGAAAGTGCTGCTTCATGATGAAGCATACTTCCTACATCATTAAATTTTGTGAAATCGGTGGGACCTTGGAAAAACAAGGCCAGATGCAAAAAATCAAGTTTGTAAGTGCAGGGAAAGAGGAGATATTTCATGTTAATCGTGAACATTTAGATTTGAAACGACTAATAGTTTCACATTTTCTGAAAAGGCTAACCAGGTACGTCAACTCTGAGACTTGCCGAAACATGGTTATCATTGACTTGGCTATTTAATGTATTCATCATCATCATCAAGTACCGTGCCTGCTGGCGTAGGTAATCATATCTCTCCACAATTTTCGATCTCGACAGTCATTTATCATTTCTTTTGTTGACCTTCTGCCAAACCATTCTCTTAAGCTGTTTGGTATCTTTTCTCTTTGCATCCATCTATCTCTTCATCCCACAATTTTCCCAGTTGTCACAATATATTCCCTTCTCATTAAATGGCCTAAAAATGATGATTGTTTCTTCATAATATTGGATATTAGCTCTCTTGTTGTTTTTACCTCTTTCAGAACGTTTTCATTACTCTTCTTAGCTGTCCATGGTATTCTCATCATTATTCTGCAAAACCACAATTCTACAGACTTCAGTGATTTTCTTGTTGGTTGTCCTATTGTCCATGATTCACATCCATATGTTAAGACTAGCTCTACATAACATTTAAGAACTCTTTTTCTTGTTTCTATAATCAGAAATGGATTGCACAGTATAATCCTCATTTTTTGGAAAGCTGCTTTTGCCTGAGCTATTCTGCATCTCACCTCTGTTGTACATCTACCATCTCACCTCTGTTGTACATCTACCATCTGAGGTTACATTGATCCTAGATATTTAAATTCATTTATCTGTTTTAATGTTGTTCTATTCGCCTTTCTTGTGCATTGCGGTGATGTCGTTTTCTTGGTTGCTACCATTACTTCTGTCTTTTTACTATTAAGGCTGAGTCCTTTATTTTTGGTTTCCTTCACTATGTCTAACATTTCTTGTAACTCATTTTCACTCTTAGCGATTAAGACTGTATCATCAGCATACCTTAGATTATTTATATTATGATCCCCGATTGTTATTCTAGGCATGCCCCTTATGGGTCTTAAAATAATCTCACTATACACATTAAATAAATCTGGTGACAGCACAGAACCTTGCCTTATACCTTGTTTTATTTGTTGAAACATTCTCAATTATTTGCTAATTCTTATGGCTGCTGTTTGTTGCCAGTACATTTAATTTATTAACCTTCATATCTTATCTTATGGTAATGCTAACGTTTATGTATCGTTTCTAAGCATTTCAGAGTGCATCTATGTGATTTAGCTTGTTATCTACATTTTCATTTATTCAACTTTGATTATCTACCTACAGCTCAGTTCCTGATTCTTCATAATCTGCTGAGTTTACTTCGCATTCTACATTTGCTTTATCTTCACTGCACTTTTGTATCTGATTATTTGTTCAAACGTAAATTTAATAGGAATGTACACTTTATTAATCCTGCTGTTAAATTGTGTGTATTAATGATCAATTTATGCACGAGTCACGTGCTGCGAGTTTGTCACTTATTGGCAGCTATGCCGGGCTGTAGAAATTGTACGTTTTCTTGGATAACGTCTTAGATTGGTTGTTGGAGGCGAAGGCGCGCCTCCCAGCACCAGAGCTGGAAGTTATCAGCGACCCACAGCTGATGGCTTGCGCAAGGATCGGTGAACCAAAACCATCCAGACCCTGCTCCACCTCTCCGTGGTGCCTCCAGTAACAGACTAACCTGTCTAGTCTGGCCAAGCGAGCAGGGATCGAAGAGGGAAGACAACCCGGTACTCAAAAATGTCGTGCTGAAGTCGGATGTGTTGGGCCGAAAGGCGCAAATATAACAGTTATACTGTAAACCACAACACAACGCAGACACGCCCACTTAACGTCCTTTTAAGGACGGATGACAAAGAGGAATTCTATAGTCTACAAATACTCTAGAACACTTTAGTCATCGGGCGAACGCAAGCAAGCAAATTGGTTGTTGTTACTGGATGGTTGAAGTGGAAGTAGATGTCTTTCTCTCTTCGGACGATGAAGTGATATTGGTCCCACAGTTTGGAAAGGATAAGAGCAGTTTGTGCTTTGCGATAGTTGAGTTTTAATTGATTTCGGTATTCATTCAACCTAACATGCCATGTTCTTATTTGGAAGATGTTAACATTAAAGTATTGGTTAATTACTTGTTTGTTCCAGTAGCTCGTTGAAAACTTGATGAGCAAGAGCTGCAATTGTGGTGCATATGTTTCTGTTCCAATCTTTACTTCACATAACCATAGCAAGCCTTTCATTTCTTGCTTGGAGTTTCTTTCTCGTGTGTATGCTTCTTACTATTATTATTGTGGCGATGTGTAACATTTATTGTTTATATCTTATTTATAATAACATTTATATAACGCACCTGCTGCTGGTAATAATTATATAACGTTCATGATTCTGGTAACAGTTCTATGATGTTGATGTTTCTGGTACTAGTTCTATAATGTTAATGTTTCTGGTAGTGCTTCTATAATGTTAATGTTTCTGGTAGTGCTTCTATAATGCTAATGTTTGTGCCAGTAATTCTATAACACTTAGTTATCATATGTATTGCGTATCCTTACCGCAGCGACGACGTCACTGACATACTCATCCGACATAGACATACTTGAACCACATACCTAAGCTTGTCCACCTGTTGGAGACAGATGAATACCTGGAACCTATTCGTTGACGATGAAGACTAGCGACAAAAGTCACATAAACACAAGTTATTAGTCTGAAGATGTAATAAAGCCTACAACATTATCTAACAGATTTCACCACTTCTGCCCAACAAAGAAATAACCAATGAAGTACAACGAATCTTAATGTTAACATTGTGCTGCCGATGGCAGATGTGGACGCTAGAGACAATCAGAAAGTAGCCACCGTCAAAATGTAATGCGTGGATTGCATGGCATGAAACAAGTTGAGGGTGAAGAATGAAGATAAAAAAGCAGGGTATAATTATTGCCATTGGATGCATGAAGAAACATCAGATACAATCGTTTGACTACGTATTGAGAGAAAAATAAAGAATGGAGGACAAGAAATCATCATGAAATGAAACCAGAAAATCAGTCAATAGGACCAACCATAGATAAGGTGAAGTGATGGATTGTTACAGACATAGGAAAACATAACAGTACACAGAAGACCAAAAGACCGCAAACATTATCTCCCCTCGACGCTGAAAGCAAATTAGAAAAACAAATTGAAAGAAGAAAAAGAAGAACAGTAAACATAGATTTAAAGAGCGGAACGAGGTAGAGCATGCTGACATTGCTTTCATTGAGACCTACACCAGCGGGACATTTTCTACTATTCTTGAAACTGCTCAACGTTCCAGAAATTTCTATAGATCACTACAAGATTAAACGCCGCTTCTTCTTAAGCTATGAACTTTCGCTATACATCTAGCCCAGGTGGATCCCGAATTGGACTGTGTGCTTGAGGTCTTCAAAGGTCCCCCATAGTTGGTTGTCACGTCGGCCAAGATTGAGTCCATCAGGAAAGTTACAGATGTTCTTAGCCGCTCCTAAACTAGGTTGATGCCCACACTTTGACGTCCATTTGTATATTATCGCTAGAGGAACGTTTAACTCTAAAATCCGGAGAGATTCACAATGAGGGAAAGTAGCAAACTATTGACAAGAGATATTCTAGAGAGGTCTGTGCAGCTCATATAGAGACCATATTGATAATTAAACAGTGTGTAGAAACAAAGAGCTCCCGACTGTTGTGCTTTTGACAGGCAGTCTCAAGAGATATCGCCATATTGTCAATCGGTCCGACAGCTCATGACAATAACCGGTAACGAGTTGACTAGAACTTGGAAGGCTGGAGAAAAGATCAACAGGAGGACAACGTCAGTGAGTGTACAGATTTGAGCTTAATCAGGTCATGGCAATAAGTCTTTAGAATAGACCAATAGATGACGTCAGTGTTGTCCCAAGAGATTTTCAGAGGAATTCAAGTGGATGGAAATATGTTACTTTACAACAAATAGTAAATAGATCATTGCTGGACATATCATTTACCCGATATCTATTTTTTGTTTTGTTTTTAACTCTTGCAGTCTTCTTGTCTTTGTTTTTTTTCTTAGAATCACAAACAATTAGAGCTATCAGCTATGTAATTTTAAGAAAAGTGCAGCAATTTGGGCTTTGATTTACAAATGTCAAAAACCATTTATTTCACAGCCGTAAAGATCCCACAATTCCGAACAACCGGGCCGCCTTGCTGTCACCTCTAATTTCTGTGCAACATCACGGCTCCTCGTTCCAATCACAAAGTGACATTTTAGCCTTAACCTGTAGAAGTTATGTACCAGTTTACTACATTCCCAAGTTCTTAAAGCCAGTATTTCATAGGAGTGATCCTAATTGGTGGCACCATAAAATATGTTCCTCTCACCATATACATATTCAACATCTGTGCTGAGAACATCATGAGAAATGTCAGAAACGTTGACAGATTTATGAAGTTTGACTCTTTCACAATATATGTCAACATAATTCCAGAACACAGATACACTGATGACACAGTCCATCTCTCAAACAGTACAGAAGGATCAAAAGAGATAAATGAGTGCGTTAAAAACAGAGTAAAGAGCAAAATCTATATCCAAACATGCAGAAAACTAAGATAATGTCCATTGACAAAATAAAGAGGCAACCCAAAATCATCAACAGTGAAGAACTTGAAACTGTAACAAACTATGAATATCTAGTATCTGTAGTAACTAACAATGAAGTATCCAGAATTAGATCAAAAGAAGTTTAGCAATAGCAACACAAACATGAAATATCGTGAAGAACATGTGACACAACACTTGCATTGCAGTAAAATTAAAATAACTGAGGGCATGAACCTCTCCACATAGCAAAATATGGCTGTGAATCATAATAAATCTTTCAAACAGTAAAGATGAAAATCGATTCACTCAAAAAACTATAAAAAAAAAGTAAAGTACCCCCCGTCACGCCAAGTGGCGTATAGGGAAATATGGTGTTAGTGACCCTATATTTTACAGACCTTCAGCACATGATTTTTGGGGTAATGTGGTCGGTATTACGCCCGTGCTGCTTTTACTTTCCCAGAAAAAATCCGGTACCCATTTAAGGCTGGGTGAACCCGGAGCCGTCGGTTGGGATCGAACCCTACCCCTTGTCCGTAGTAGTCCAGTTCACTAACCACTGAGCTATCGCGGCTCCTACTAATTTTTAGGGAATTAGTAAAACCCAGGTGTCCTCGCCAGGGTACGAACCCCGGCTGTTGCCGTGGTAAGCCAACCGCCTATCGATTGCGCTAACCGGAATACATATAAATCATTATGATACCTTGGATGAAGAAAAAAGAGCAATGAAGATATAATAAAAGACTTAAAGATTTAAAAGAAATGGCTTATAAACACTATTCTATAGAGGAAAAAATACTACTATGGCCACGTCAAAATACACAGCGAGCTGGAAAGAACAATAATGGAAGGCATGGTTCTCGGTCGACGCATCAGGGGCAGACCAAGAAGAAGATGGTTTCAAGGCATCAAGGAGACCTTGAACATGACAACAGAAGTAGTGAGAGATCAGGCTAGAGACAGAGATTCTTCCAGACGAGCTATGTGCAACGTTCTACAAAGGACATTAGACCTGATGATAATGATGAGGATACACATGTTTACAATTTTATTTTAATTAATTTGTTTGTCTCCTAGTGATATTTAAACAGATTTATGACTGTGAGAATATCTGTTTCACAGATTGTAGTAAACAAAACAGCTTCTCGTAAAATATTCAATTTCCTGATGTTTTAAAACATGCCATTTATTTTAACACCGCATGATCAGCTGCATTGTACCATAGCATAACAGTATCCTGGATGTGTATATATATGTGTGTGTGTGTTTATGTATATGTATATGTAAATGAATAAATAAGCCATCGAATTAATTTATCAGTAACAGACATCTGTGCAGGGCTAAATGCACAGATGAATAAATCAACGAGACGATAAATGATGGCACGATAGATGAGGCAGAAATAAACCGATCTAAACAAGTTAACATAAAATAGTTACTGTAAGATATGAAATATTCACATTGTTGCTATTTGAAATATTTCATTGCCTACCTATTGTTATTAACACGAGCATTCTAATAACATAGGGGTTAACCATTTTTTTGTGTGGTTTAAATAAGTGATGAAATAAAAACTATGAGCGGAAGACCTTGTAGCGACTGGGTATGTACTTTTATTCTGCAGTCCAATAATTTCTTCTCACTTCCATTTCGGCACACCCCCTATCCCCCCTCCCCCCGCAAAAAAAGGAATAAATGCCGCACTGAAAATGAATGAAAATTTAGAGTTTTCGATTCCTATAACATTGGGAAAGTTGAGGAACGAAGATATAGAGGGAAACAAAGAGAAAAGATACCAGACAGATTAAGAGAATTGCTTAGCAGAAGTTCAACAACAGCAGAAATGATAAATAACTGTCGAGATCGAAAGTTGTGGAGAGACATGATCACCTACGCCAGCAGGCACGGTACTTGATGATTACATTTCAAATCAGGAGTTCACTTACTCCGTGTTACTTATCATCTCCGTCACTCTAGTCGACAGATCAGCTTCATTGTACATAAGACAACTCAACAGTGCTCACTTCCCCTCCAAAGTGTGGTCTAGTCGACAGATCAGCTTCATTCTACATAAGACAACTCAACAGTGCTCACTTCCCCTCCAAAGTGTGGTCTAGTCGACAGATCAGCTTCATTGTACATAAGACAACTCAACAGTGCTCACTTCCCCTCCAAAGTGTGGTCTAGTCGACAGATCAGCTTCATTCTACATAAGACAACTCAACAGTGCTCACTTCCCCTCCAAAGTGTGGTCTAGTCGACAGATCAGCTTCATTCTACATAAGACAACTCAACAGTGCTCACTTCCCCTCCAAAGTGTGGTCTAGTCGACAGATCAGCTTCATTCTACATAAGA
>JAVIAB010000001.1:50764933-50999630 GCA_032433765.1 Megaustenia siamemsis
TTATTATTTGTACCCAGTATATAATCACTGGGAACTACTATTCGTGCTGTTTCGTCCAATAAATGTTTGTCTACAACACAAGTATTCAGCCCTACTGGGAGATACTTGCATTAATAGGAAAGTACAAATATACAATTTATTTCCGGTCTGTGATCGTTACCCTATGCTATAGTCATTGAGAACGTCATCGTGTAAGACACTACTGCAATAGCCAATTTTTTAGTTGGCTGCGTGGTAGTGTGCCAAGCGTTCGGCTTCTCGTGGCAAGGCGCGGTGCCACTGAGTACGGGTTCGATCCCACTTCGGACCATATATTGTTCTTCGTTTTTTTCTATTGTTGTTTGTCTGTCAATTTTTCCGAGTGCTAACACATACTTCTTTGTTCTATTATTCCCTATTATCGCCTCGGAAGTTCCCCATATAATAATATTTATGTATTATTATTTGTACCCAGTATATAATCACTGGGAACTACTATTCGTGCTGTTTCGTCCAATAAATGTTTGTCTACAACACAAGTATTCAGCCCTACTGGGAGATACTTGCATTAATAGGAAAGTACAAATATACAATTTATTTCCGGTCTGTGATCGTTACCCTATGCTATAGTCATTGAGAACGTCATCGTGTAAGACACTACTGCAATAGCCAATTTTTTAGTTGGCTGCGTGGTAGTGTGCCAAGCGTTCGGCTTCTCGTGGCAAGGCGCGGTGCCACTGAGTACGGGTTCGATCCCACTTCGGACCATATATTGTTCTTCGTTTTTTTCTATTGTTGTTTGTCTGTCAATTTTTCCGAGTGCTAACACATACTTCTTTGTTCTATTATTTCCTATTATCGCCTCGGAAGTTCCCCATATAATAATATTTATGTATTATTATTTGTACCCAGTATATAATCACTGGGAACTACTATTCGTGCTGTTTCGTCCAATAAATGTTTGTCTACAACACAAGTATTCAGCCCTACTGGGAGATACTTGCATTAATAGGAAAGTACAAATATACAATTTATTTCCGGTCTGTGATCGTTACCCTATGCTATAGTCATTGAGAACGTCATCGTGTAAGACACTACTGCAATAGCCAATTTTTTAGTTGGCTGCGTGGTAGTGTGCCAAGCGTTCGGCTTCTCGTGGCAAGGCGCGGTGCCACTGAGTACGGGTTCGATCCCACTTCGGACCATATATTGTTCTTCGTTTTTTTCTATTGTTGTTTGTCTGTCAATTTTTCCGAGTGCTAACACATACTTCTTTCTCACAATTGTCACCAGTTCTATTTAACGTGTACACATTAGCGATCATTGAACAACAGCTAAATGGGAGGGGAAGAACTATGACTTTTGCTGATGGCATTCTGGTATATCGATAGAGAAGAGACAGACGACAAATAGCCTCCGCACTGCAAAATCTAACTCGATCACACCACTTCTTGGTGTGGAGTATCAGGTGCCTTGGTTAATCACAATAAAGCATCAGTTACATGATTCGCCCTTAATAATAATATCGTTAACTATAGAAACACTTGTGGTACAAATGGGAGCTGATGAGGTGACCAGGGACAGGTTGATGACGTACCGAGGAATTAATATTGATCATAGACTGTATTATAGGGACCACGTCGACCGTGTGATAAACAGAGGCTCGCAAAGGATTAGCCGCCTTGAAGATCATGGCAGCAGCCAACATCGAGGAAAGGCTACTTACCCTTCTGTTCCAGGGATTAGTCCTCGCACCAATCGAGTATGCTCTAGCAATTCTTACAAACAGTACCAAGCAAATTGACAGGCTGGAGAAAATACAGAATGAAGCCATGCGCATTACCTTGGAGTATACGAGGGACACTCCCTGTATAGCAATGAGGTATCTTCTTGACTTTCCGACCATGGATGACAGGATCAAGATCTGGAGGGCATGAGCAAATCCTGAAGATAAATGAAGATAAAGAGCATCTATTACACCACTAGCTCATCACAGGGAAGGGTGTCAGACTAAAAAAAGGCAAATCATGAGTGTGCTGTGCAGAAAATGTCATCAAACTGGTTTGTGGGCTTACCAATATCAACACTGGCGAGGAGTGGATAGCGCTTTCAACGTCATTCCGGGGCACATTCACGTGTTTTGTCACACTCGACAGAAAATGTAGGGTAAATCAGTCGTGGTCAATGCGGAGGTCAACGTTCTCATCTGTGATAACATCGATGAGAAAGATGCAGTCATCTAAAGCAGTCTAGTCAGAAACTAACCCCCCCCCCACCCTTTTTTCGTTGAGAAACAGTATTCCTCTTTTTATCACGACCCTCACCCACCTTTTACACATTGCCCAAGTTCGACCCTAACTTTTCACCTTTCCGTGTTCTCTCACAGGTGTCCTTGATAGAAGACTCTAGATTCCATTGCAAGACAATTCTTGTCTTTGTTTCCCCATACCTTTTAAACACATAACCTTTTCTGCTCCATTGTGTTTGTATTTATGTCTGTTTACACCTCTTGATTTCTTATTGAGGCAGGCAGAGAAACTGGTCAGAGCATTTGTATTGTTGTGTGTACCTCCGAATTGCTTATTGACGACATGGCAGGAAGAAAGCGGTCACAAGATTTTGTGTCTCATTTTCTTTACATTATTTTCTGTTTGTATCTCTTGCTTGTTTATTGATGACAAGGCAGGCAGAGAAAGCGAAGATTATTTGTTGGTACTAACCTTCGTCACATCTCAGAAGGCAGCTCATAATCGTGGAGGTTACAAGAAAATTGAGGTGACGACTGCCCCAACCACCGCCAGAATTACCAGACTAACGATAATGAGACAATAATGATAATTAATTATTTATCATTTTATTTGCTTTCTAGAAAAATAGCATGCTCCGTTATTGTCTTACATTTCTTAACACCCATCTTTCATCCTTGACATTTCTTTTTCTCCTCCTCTTCCCCCCCCCCCCCCTATTCGGTTAAGCTTTTTTCTTGTGTATTTTCGCTATTATTTTTTGGTTTCGTTGTTTATTGTGTTTTCTTAAGGAAGATTATATTGCTGTCGCATTTTTTACTTCTATCTAGAAAGCGTTCCGATGATCTCTTGCGACTTGAACGGTATAGAGGTACATAATTTATAATCAAATAAACATTAGAAATACCGCCAGTTTACATTCTCATGTTATAGTTGCTATTAATGATAACAAAAATGTGAGTGCACCAGAGTATTTGAGGCTGGTACATTACGATGTTTTTGTTTTACAGGATGGGATCATTGAGTTGAAGACTTGTTATTTCGTAGTTTCTCTGCTCTTCTTTGGCCTCGTCGCTTGACACTTATTTTTCCGCTGTTGTTTCTGCAGGTGAGAGGGTAGTCATCCTAACAAACATACTCATCAAAAGCATGGGCCCAATCTCAGAGACAGACATGGTAAGTGGATCCACTCTCGTCAACATATTATACAGCTAAATTATGTTTCCAACTACCACGACTTGTACTTCGTCATCAGCATATTCGTCTTCGTCTTAAAGGTTACAATAAGTCATATCATTAGCATGGGGATATTGATATCTGAAGGTGAAGTTTACATTAGTTGTAACTAATCAACAAAAGATAGAGTTAAATGATTACAATTATTTGTAACGGTCACTAGCTGGCTGTTCTTTATGTTCATCAATTCTTCAACTGTTTGGTTTCAAATGATCAACTTTCAGCATGTCAACCAGCATCCGCTCAATGTGACATTGTTTAATCAGTCATCAAATGAGATAACGGAAACCACGACTCCTCTAATATGTTATCAGAATATATAACACAATCACATTCCAGATCTGTGAGTTAAACATCAGTGCACAACCAGCCGCTTTATTATCTTGAATAGCCGTGATATTGTAGCCGTTCCTATAAATAGGCTACATTGTCTATAGATGTCAAACTTGCTACAACCGTATACCGGAATCTATCGACCTTGCTGTCTATTGATGTCAAACTTACTGCAACCGTATACCGGAATCTACTGACCTTGCACTGTATATGAGAACTAGGTAGACCATTTCACCGAACAGTTCTCGTTGCCATGGCAACACAAGAACCACTAATAAGATGGATTTCTATCTCTTTGCTGAAACATAAAGAAGTAGAGCCAATAAGATGACTGTCCTATTGTGTACCTCCTGTAAGAATCACTCTGCTATGTCTTTATAGTAAAAAATAATCTTGAACAAAGCTGTATGAGATGTTAATTAACAGCAAAACGTATAACTTATAATGCATATAACTAAGATATCATGATGTAATTAAAATTATGTTAATTTAGGGCAATAACTGAAAGGAACTATTTTACATGGTCCCGATTGAGGTCATATTTGTCTCGCAACTTATCAGGTTAAAGGTCAACCTAAAAGTTCGGTCTCACGTCCTGGCTTCCTCAAGTTTCGAAACCACCGTCCACCACTGGCAGTCACGTTGTGAACCGTTAGTCTCCTATCTCAGCGATAACAACTCCTCAACCACCGTCCACCACTGGCAGTCACGTTGTGAACCGTTAGTCTCCTATCTCAGCGATAACAACTCCTCAACCACCGTCCACCACTGGCAGTCACGTTGTGAACCGTTAGTCTCCTATCTCAGCGATAACAACTCCTCAACCACCGTCCACCACTGGCAGTCACGTTGTGAACCGTTAGTCTCCTATCTCAGCAATAAAAACTCCTCAACCACCGTCCACCACTGGCAGTCACGTTGTGAACCGTTAGTCTCCTATCTCAGCGATAACAACTCCTCAACAAACGTCCTCGCGTGACACCAAAGAGACGGCCTATGTCCCTACTCCATCACTCAGCCCTCTCCGGATCGACACGCACGTTACAAGTGAAAGCAAAACCAAAGAAAGTCTGACCTTGTGGTACGGTGAATGATGACTTAAGGAAGGATGATATATTATCCAGTAATCTAACATTCTTAACTGCAACTGCATCCTACATTTGCAATCGAAAAAGTCGAGTAGTCGAAATACTTTTGTGTTTCTATTTCTTCCACATTTCTCAAAATAATTTTTGCTTTATTGTTTATGATGCTGTCCACTTGTAATAAGATTTGTGTTCCCTTGCAAACAATTTTAGAACATTTATGATTTCATTCAGTTTCTGTTATTGTATTTGCATTAATTAAACATTCTTCAACTGTTATTATTTGGCCAGAATATTTTGGTAAATTGTTTCTATTTTATTATATGTACGGTTAAAAAAAAAATTATAATTACCCAGTTATCCAAAAAATATCATAATTAGTTAATATTGCAGATCATTACTATTTATTATGTTTTGTAGTATCTCTTCCTGAAATGTTGAATGTAAATGTTTAATTGGTAACTGACCTAATTTGGTGGGGCATTTACTTTTTTTGTATAAAAAATGAACTATTGTTATAGCATTAATCCTTTTTGTGGTCTTTGCCGGAGGGGATATCAGACGGGAGAATTGAAGGTGTTATGCCCAGTGCAGCTGCCTCCCAGCTGACCCAGGTAATGGGAAAATGCCATATAGATAGTTTGTTTTTCCCTAAGTCAGTGCCATTGGCAACACTATGAGCAATAATCAGTAACCAACTTCTTTTTCTTTGCTTCCGCATTTGCCTTTCAGTGCTAAAGGGAGATATAATTTGCGGTCTTTTGCTCTTCCGTTGGCCTTTGCTGTTCTGTTTTCTAGTGTTTCTAATATTCCGTCAATCCATCTTTTTCGTGATCGACCCTTGTGTCTCATGTTCTCGCAACGTTTATTGAAGGCTTGTTGCGTTGTGGTTTGGTATTTCTGTCTTATCACGTAACCAAATCATTTTATATGTTCTTTACTTATGTATTCTATAGCAGGAATTATTCCTAGTTTTTTACCGTTCTTCACTTCTTATTCTATCTCTCAAGTTGTTTCCTGTCATTCGTCAAACACATTTCATCATGGTAGTGGCTATTTAGGTTCATGATTGTATGTGTAAATAATATAGGATATGCTGATGATACAGTATTAATCGCTAAGAGTGAAAATGAGTTACAAGAAATGTTGGACATTATAGTGAAAGAAAGCAAAAATAAAGGACCCTGCCTTAATAGCAAAAAAGACAGAAATAATGGTAACAACAAAGAAAAAGACATCACCTCAGTACAGAATAAAGAAAAGTGGAACAATATTAAGACAGGTAAATGAATTTAAATATTTGGGAACTTTGTTAACCTCAGACGGAAGATGTACAAAAGAGGTGAGATGCAGAATGGCTCAGGAAAAAGCAGCTTTCCAGAAAATGAGGAAGATACTATGCAATCCATTTTTGACAATATATATCAGAAAAAGAGTTCTTAAATATTATGTAGAGCCAGTCTTAACATATGGATGTGAATCATGGACAATAGGACAACAGACTAGAAAATTACTGGAGTGTGTAGAAATGTGGTTTTACAGAAGAATGTTGAGAATACCATGGACAGCTAAGAAGAGTAATGAAAATGTTCTGTGAGAGGTCAAAGCAAAAAGAGAGCTAAATTTCCAATATTAGGAAGAAACAATCATCATTTTTTGGCCATGTAATGAGAAGAGAACTGGAATATATTGTAACAACTGGAAAAATTGAGGGACGAAGAGATAGAGGGAAGCAAAGAGACAAAATAACAGACAGCTTAAGAGAATGGCTTGGCAGAATGTCAACAACAGAAATGATAAATAACTGTCGAGATCGAAAGTTGTGGAGAGACATGATCACCTACGCCAGTAGGTCCGGTACTTGATGAGTGGCTATTTTTCTAATTGTCCAGGTCTGGCATCGGTAGCATAAAGTTGGAATAAAGATTGTATTGTAGAGTGCTCGTGTTGCCTGTAGGATTATTTCTTGTTGCGCAATATTAATGATAATTATCCGATGATTTCACAAACTTTGTTGAATCTTAGATCTATTTCTGCTACTTGTGAATTGTCATTTGTCACTGCACTTCCTAGATATTTAAATTCCTCCACTTGTTTAATTTTCTGCCGTCTGTATTATGTTGATGTTCTGTTTCTCTTTTGGGATATTCATGACTTGTGTGTGTTTGTTTTTCAAGTTATATTGAGTGGCTCTGCTATTAGGTCTATTGCTCTTGTAGGTCTTCTGTTTTTCCGTGTAAAAACGCCTCATCGTCAGCAAATAGAAGTTCATTAATCTCCCGTTTCCGATGGGTTGGCTAATTTACATATGTTGTCATTGTAGGTCATCAACTATAGGGGAGATAGTAGGCACTCCTGTCTTACTCCTGAGATAACTTCTAAATGGTCAGTGAAGTTGGTGTTAATGTAGAAACTTTGACATAGATTGGTTAGATGTTGGCTTACCCCATATGTTGTTCATGTATCCCATAGCTGTTCCCTGTTTACTCGGACAAATGTTTCTTCTTGGTATATAAAAGCTATGTACACATTTTGATTGTGTTCTGTCGTCTTTTCTGCTAGCTCTTTTATAGTGAATAGTGCGTCCGCGTATCCTTTATTGTTTCGAATCCCCATTTGAGAATCGCTTATCTTATAGCACTATAATTGGTCTGAGCCCTCTTTTTATAATTGTTGCCAGTACCTTTCCTGTATGGCTGAGAAGGGAGATAAATCTCTATATTGATTGCAGTCTGTCTTGCTACCTTTCTTTTTTTCCATTAAGTGCGATGATTTGCTGCTGCCAGTCTTCTGGAGCTTTCTGTTGTTGCCATGCTGCATTGAATATTTTGTGCAACCATATAACTCATGTTTCTTTTTACGGCTGCTATTATTTCTACTGGTATGTTGTCTATCTCTGGTTCTTTATTTCTTGGCACATATTGCATTACTTCTTTGATTTCTTCTTTCATGATGTCGTGTTCAGTGTTTGTGCATTCTTGTGTAGTTTTTAGTAAACAACATAATATAATTATATATTTGGCCTTTGGCATCTTGACAGACAGTTGGTAGCATTCAATCGTAACGTGTCAGTAGTTTTGTAATATATTGATGTCTTATGTTGTTTTCCTGAGCAGAGAAAAAGACCTCGAATAAGGTTGGTGTAAGAGCGTGTATGGTTATAATTAGGTGCCTTCTCTGTTCCTTGCACTTCTACAGTTGACGGAGAGTAAAAATCATATTGGTGGCTGAGCTCTAAAACTACACTGTGTCTCGGGAAGGATACATCCTGTCATTTGAACAAACGCTTTAGGATAATTCTTGCGAATGCCTTTACAGTTATACTCAGAAATCAGAACGGAGATACTCTTATAGTTGTTACAATCGCCCTTGTCCTCTTCCCTTTATTCTTGTATAACGTCACAGTCATGGCAACTTTCATGTCCTGAGGTGTCCTCCACTTCTCCAGCTTTGAACAAAAAGTTCATAGAGGTGGGCAGAAGTGTTTCAAGATTTTTCTTGAGTACCTAGGCTGGGATTCTGTCGTTTCCAGTAGCTTTTCCACTTGAAAAGTCGTGGATGACACCGTGAAGTTCCTTCTCAGTGTGCTCTTTGTCCATTTCGATCAGCATTTTATATTTTGGGACTAGCTGGTCTATCTTTAGTGTACAGTATAGACTTAGACTTTGCTGATGACATAGCCCTCCATTCACATAATCATCAACAGATGTAAGATAACATGAGCAAACTTGATGAAAGATCACAACAGCTGGACTGAAAATACATAGAGATAAGACCAACATTATGAGAATTAATGCAGTCGGCAATAACCAAATAACAATAGGAGAATAACTCTACTAGACGTAAAATCTTACATATATCTGGGCAGTATAATAGTCAAAGAGGAACAGATAATAATACCAAAATAAGGATATCCATGTATAAACATATGGAAATCCAAAGAAATTAGGTTAAGTACAAAAATAAAAATGTTCCAATGTTTAGCCAGTCTTATTATATGGCTGTGAAACACGGAGAACAACAAAATGGACTATCATATGCTACAGATCTTCATTGGTGAATGATTGCGCAGCTTAAAACAATGGAAATGACAGGACAAAATCACTAACATGAAATTATGGAATAGTACCAGTCAAATACTAGTGGATAAAGCGATACAGCGAAGACGATGACGTTACATAGGGCACACACTGTAAAAACCAACTAAGAGTATTACACAACAGGCCCTTTTTGGGAATCCCCTGGGAAAAAGACATAGAGGAAGACCAAAATATTCTTGGAGAAGACATGCTGAAGCAGAGATGACAGCTCCATGTCGATGAGGGCTGTTTTCCTTATGTTATCTACTACTGTGAGGTCGGTATTGATTAATCCAAGACACATAGTCTCCTGGTAAGTAAAACGGCACGGGCGTAATACCGACCACATTACCCCAAAAATCATGTGCTGAAGGTATATAAAATGTATGGTCACTAACACCATATTCCCTATATCCCATGTGCCGAGCATGAGAGATGGGGTTTTCCTTTTGTTGTGGCCTACACGAATGGGACTGACATTTCCGTTTGCTTGCTATGTCTGGGCGTATAAAGTGGAAATAGTACTTTGCCAAAAACGCATTAGCCATCTTTCGACGACTCCTTGAAGCATTCAGAAGAAGGGACGTAGTCCTAACGTTCGGAACCAAAGTTGAGTTATTGAGGGGGTGCTAGAAGATGGATAATACACCACCGATACCTCCAGATTTTCTAAACTCTCTCGAGTCTACTCACTAGAACCTTTTTATTCGCGACAGTTCACCTTACTTGAAGAGCCTCGGCTGTGAGCGAACCAGAAAGGAAAGCCGGCGTCAGAAAAAAAAAATGTTTTTCCGATGCAGCTGTGAAGACGATGACCTATCACAGAAAGGTCACGATTAAAAAGAAGAACAAATATCCCACTTAACAACGAGAATTTCTCCGTCCACCACGTTGTCAGAATTTAGAAAATCACAACATGCATGAAAAGAATACTATTCCAAGCAATCCACCGCGTGCAGCTGGCGTATTTCAAAACCAACAACAGAACAGCAGATCAGCAGTTGTTTATTAAAGTCCGTGATTGTGAGAAACACGTGGAAAAACAGCCTTAGACTTTAGAACTGAGTGGCATCACTGCTGTTCATTTCCATATCTGCTCAGCTCCCGTTCTAATAACCGATTGGGTGGTCATCAAGATCGTTCATACTGTTCTAATGAACGTGTTGCGTTTTGAAAAAAGGTACGCAGCTAATGATGTACACTTGCGGGTCGCTGTGACTGCCTTTGCGGACAGTTCAAATGACCATGCGCCCGCGAAAAATCCATGTAGACTTCTTGATCAGTGAGCGTACCTCAATAATCGCTGTCCCAACAAATGAAGTTAGGCCTCCATTTGAGCAGCAAAAATGTCACCAGGCCTGAACCTCATTTGACTAGGCAGCCATGTTGGCCTGCCGCACCAACCGGAAACACGTAGAAGAACTTGTGTTATTTATTTGTGCTTATGTATACATACCATTTCTACTGTGGGTAAGCACGCTGTATAGTTACCATTTCTACTGTGGGTAAGCACGCTGGTACTTTCTTTAAATGTAAAATTAGCATGGATGCCACAGCGGTAACATTTCATCCAGGCCCTAGCACCGGCACTAGAACCTTTTTTATTCGCGACAGTTCACCTTACTTGAAGAGCCTCGGAACTTACTCATATAGAACATAACCACTGTTATAAGTACTCACTTCTACACGGAAAGCAACTTTTCTAAGATATCAATACAGATTTGATTTCGATCGTTAGTTCGACATCTTCAAATGTTTCACTGGATCAGTTCGCTTGTTAGGATGGGTTGGCTCCTTGGGTTCGATGTCTTGTTATAAATAAAACTGAACCAGAGGGTTGATATCCAAACAGCTCGATTACTTGACTTATCATTTGTCGTTCGAATAGAAGACGATCTCGTTATGAATATCTAGTACCGTCAATAGTCCTGGTGTATTCATACACTGTTTGAAAAATAGCTGCTCGTTAAGGATTTCTTATTACGAGGGAAAACGCGAGAAAAGTTCGTCATTGATCTCTGACTACAAAGCTTGCAAGTTGTGTTACTAATGGCTTGTATCCTACTTCCTTACTTTTCCTGTTCCCATATCTGGCGAGAGAGAGCTATCATTTTCTACCATAGACCACGTGTACCATATTAAGTTGTCAGCTTGTAACGCTCCACGATATATGTAGTATAGTTGAACCACTGTCATACATGTACGACAACAAACAGAAGCCATAAGAACCGGAAATCAATTGGGAATCTTTCAACGAATAAAACAGGGTATTAGGCAAGGCTGTGTGCTGTCAGCAGATTAATTTAATATGTAATGTGAGATTATTTTAAGATCCATAAGGGACATGCCTGGAATAACAATCGGAGGTCATAATATAAATAATCGAAGGAATGATGATGATACAATCATAATCGCTAATAGTTAAGATGAGTTACAAGAAATGTTGGACATTAAAGTGAAGGAAAACAAAAATAAAGCACTCAAACTTAATAGCAAAAAGACAAAAGTAATGGTAGCAACAAAGAAAAGGACATCACTGCAATGTACACTAAAGATAAATGGAACAATAGTAAAAAAGGTGAATGAATTTAAATATATGGGAACATTGTTAACCTGAGATGGTAGATGTACAACAGATGTGAGGTACAGAATGGCTCAGGCAAAAGGAGTTTTCCAAAAAAGAAGGAAGATACTATGCAATCTATTTTTGACAATAGAAACAAGAAAAAGAGTTCTTAATTGTTATGTAGCGCCAGTCTCAACATATGTATGTGAATCATGGACAAAATGATAACAAACAAGAACGTTACTGGAGTCTGTAGAAATGTGTTTTTTATGGAAGAATATTGAGAGTACCATGGACAGCTGAGAAGAGTAATGAAAACGTTCTGAAAGAGGCAAAAGCAAACAGAGAGCTAATTTCCAATATTAGAAAGAAACAATCATTATTTTTTTGCCATGTTATGAAAAGGAAACAGCTGGAATATATTGTAGCAACTGGAAAAATTGAGAGATAGAGGGAAGCAAAGAGAAAAGATGCCAGACAGCTTAAGAGAATGGCTTGGCAGAAGGTCAACAACAGAAATGATAAATAACTGTCGAGATCAAAAATTGTGGAGAGACATGATGACCTGCGTCAGCAGGCATGGCACTTGATGATGTTAGCCCAAAATCACGCGATAAAAGTGAAAACCCGTAAGCTAAAAGCTGTAAGTGTAGCAACATTCTTAAATGAAAAGAGAAACTTATTTCAAAGCATGAAAATAGAACAGCCTTGTAGACTAACCATGGAATTTGACATGTTGACATCTTCAAACAACATTGCAGAAGATGGATTGAATGAATATTAGTAACACCAGGAAACATAAAAGCAGGGGAGACTACAGAAGAGCAAAAGACTACAAACTATATCCCCCCTCCCTTCTCGACGCTGAAAATGAAATGAGGAAGGAATGAAGAAGAAGAACAGAAGAAGACGAAGAAGAATACGAGGAAGAGGAAGCGAAACTAGAACACGTGCTTTGTGTACGTCACTGCTACGTGTAGAAGATCTGAAGCAAATATGGTTATCCTGGAAACGATCGAATTAGTAGTGCCCAGGACAAAAATAATGAAAAGAAAAAGACTTATCTGACACGTAATAACAAATGGGTGGACCAACAAAAATCATTATTAAGTGGTGAATTCTGGGACGGCTTTATTTGTGGACGAAATTTGTTCTGATCCACAGTCACGTGGTGATGACGATAGGAGTTCCCATTTGATTATTAGTTGTCTACGGTAATTGTGCTGCTATAGAATCAGCCGCTGAATCAGCGTGACATATTTCCATAACGTCGACGGTTGATCCAATTAAATCTGGCCAAATATTTATGATCAAACCAGCAGATAACCTCGGGGCTACCTCTTGTGATTGGTCAACTTGTTTGATGCAAATATTGCTAGTGTGATACCATCATTGCTGGGTAGAATATATGACATCTATCGATACGTCCAATTGCTTGAACGGGAAACGTATTACGTGTACAGTTTTGTGGTAAGTGATATTCTTAAAAGTACGTTTTGGGGTGAGGGAGGAATCAATAGATTCCTAAACAAGGAGGTGAGTAGATTTCAATAGAGTAGGAGGGTAGCGATTTCAACATTCAGGATCGCTTTCAAACCATGTGATACATTGTGAGTCTCCACTTATGTCTGTCGGAAAGCACACAACGCGTAGTCTTTTAGTCTTCTTCTTCTTCTTTCCTTCCTCATCTGCCTTTCAGCGTCGAGGGGAGATATAACTTGCGGTCTTTTGCTCTTCTGTTCGCCTCTGCTGCTGTTATGTTTCCTAGTGCTTCTAATATTCCATCGACCCATCTTTTTCGTGGTCGACCCTTGGGTTTGTTGAAGGCTCGTTGTGATGTGTTTTGTTCGCTCTGCCTTGTCACGTGGCCAAACCGTTTTATCTGTTGTTTCCTTATATATTCTATGGCGGGGGCTATTCCTAGCTTTTTTCTCAGTTCTTCATTTCTGATCTTATCTCTCAGACTGTTTCCTGCCATTCGTCTAACACATTTCATCTCTGTAGAGGTTATTTTTCATTATTGTTCTTGCATCTAGGGTCCAGGTCTGGCATTGATAGCACAACGTTGGGATGAAGATTGTATTGTATATTACTCGTTTTGCCTCCAGAGTCTATTAATACGAGCGCAAATTTGCAACTGTTTCTGCCGCAGATGTATAGGAGTGAGTGAATGATTGAGTGAGTGAGTGGTGTAAATGAGTGAGTGCGTGACTTGCGGATTGAGTGAACGAGATCGAGTGATTATGTGTGGTGGCGTGTGTGTGTGAAATTTTGTAGAGTGGTGTTGAAACTATACAGTAACGTTACTGCTAAAAAAATGGCCTTTAGTACATGACACGCAGGATTCCTTTGACAGCCCCTTTGCAGTGTGTTTCATTTCTTCTGCCATTTGAACCATATTACTGGTAGTTGTTAGTAGAAGAAACCACCACTTGCACCATGTTACTGGCAGCTGCTCGTATAGGAAACCACAACTCCGCGTCTCTCCCAATGTTACAGGATCCTGGTGCTAGACTTCGTGAACTCGATAACAAGTTCTGAATCAGGCTAGGACGATCACTTCCAGAGAAGCGGTTCCCAACCTTTTTCGAGCCGCGACCCCCTTTCATAGAGACAAAAAACCCCGATACATTATTAATAGCCTTTTTAATAGGGTAAATGAAAGCACAACAGAAATAGATTTGTCAGTTATAAAATAATTCAAAATAACGTTAATTTGCAACACATTTAATACGATGATTGAAACTGTAACTCATTATCAAACTTACAAGTTTGCGGTTGAGTTTTCGTTAATGCCAAACTCATGTCATTGTCGACATCACTGGCGAGGAGCGGATACTGACTTCAAACAGGGGCACATTCTCGTGTCTTGTCAAACTCGACAGAGAATGCAGGGGCAGAATCTAGTCGTGCTGGATGTGGGGATCAACACCTTCATCTTTGATAACACTGACAAGGAAGATGCAGTCATCTGTATAGACGAGTCCGTAATATGACACCAAGGAGTGCATAGACATTTACAACACGTTGAGTCGTCAACTGCTGAAATGAAGTCGTCAACTGCTGAAATGGAGTCGTCAACTGCTGAAATGAAGTCGTCAACTGCTGAAATGAAGTCAACTGCTGAAATGAAGTCGTCAACTGCTGAAATGAAGTCGTCAACTGCTGAAATGGAGTCGTCAACTGCTGAAATGAAGTCGTCAACTGCTGAAATGGAGTCGTCAACTGCTGAAATGAAGTCAACTGCTGAAATGGAGTCGTCAATTGCTTAACACTGCGGGGATCTGGGCACCTATGGACACGTTCGGAGTGCAATGATTATTACCCACAAATAACTCAATAACTCAATAACTCAGTAACTATGTTATTCTCAACATTTATTCTGTTTCTTGTTTGGATTTTTTTCTATTGAAAGGGAAAGGGGAAAAGTGGGTGAGAGTGAAAGAGGGGAGAGGTGTCCCGACTGCATCATTTGGAATTTTTATTTGTTGTTTCTCTCTGCGGCAACCACCCCTGGTCTCAGCAGCTAGGCTCGACTTGAAACGCCAGTCACTCATCAACTGAAAAAATATGAGTATCTCCGAAGAGTTATCGGCGTGTGAGGCGAGGGACTCATGTGCACAAGGCTGCCAGGGAAAACGGATTAACTCTCAAAATTCAGTTTCTAGGGACTTAGCAAGAGGTGGCGAACGCAAAAAAAAATGAAGAAGGGTTGAACGTGCATGCTGACAGAGATATGTAGAAACAAATAGAAGTGGAACTCGAAACTCAAGCGTAGTGACATTTGGATACACCGATACATAACACACTAGAACAGTCAGCAATTTGTCATCAAATAAGTTGTGTGCCGAGGAATCGTTCCGCAGATCCAAGAATTCATCTTGTACTTCATTGGGGATGTTGTCGGCATCAATGGAAGCAGAGAACGGATTTCGTACCGACAAACGGTACGAGTTCACGATAACAAATCTCTGTGCACGACGCGATGACGTGGTGTTTTTGTTTTCAATTTTAAAAATGTTCATAGCTCACCACTGCCCGGCCACCCCGTGGGTTGGTAACAACTGCCTTAGTGGCTCACTACAACTCCTTAACAAATGTGTGGTGTAAGTTGGTAGCCGTGAACGTCCAGCTAGGGGTCACTATGACAGGGATGTTGTGGCACTCACAAATGAATTTCTCAGCTCAAGCCCCGGGTGCAGCACTCCAGGATGTTGTTCTTGTCGTCGCCGTTGCTGCTGCTGCCGCCGCCGTTGCTGCTGCCGCCGTTGCTGCTGCCGCCGTTGCTGCTGTCGCGGTTGCTGCTGCTGTCACCATTGCTGCTGACGTCGCCATTTCTGCTGTCACCATTGCTGCTGACGTCGCCGTTTCTGCTGTCGCCGTTGCTGCTGCCGTCGCCGTTCCTGCTGCCGTCGCCGTTCCTGCTGTCGTCGTTGCTGCTGCCGTCGCCGTTCCTGCTGTCGTCGTTGCTGCTGCCGTCGCCGTTCCTGCTGTCGTCGTTGCTGCTGCCGTCGCCGTTCCTGCTGTCGCCGTTGCTGCTGCCGTCGCCGTTGCTGCTGCCGTCGCCGTTCCTGCTTTCGCCGTTGCTGCTGTCGTCGTTGCTGCTGTTGCTGCTGACGTTGTTGATGTTGTTGCTGTTTTTGTTCAATGACTAATGGTCTGGGGGTAGATGAGATCAACTTTGAGTAACTAATCCTATCAAAAACAAACAAATTCAGACGTATGGTCTTTGGTCAAGGTGACCACGTAAAGACACTCATATTATTTAAATATAAAGAAGGACAAGGCAAATGCCGCAGCTCGGACAAAATTTAAAACAAAATGAGCATCATCAATTCATCCGCGATTCAATGGGAACAGATAGTGCAGTTTTCTATCGGAGAGAAATGTACGTAAAAAGGGGGGGGGGGGGGGGGTGTGAAATAAAGACTCTGATCAGAACAGCTCATGGTGACGTCACTGGGTCGTGATTTTCCAGTCATAGCCAACCCTGGCCAGACTCTAGATATGTTGTGACGTAGTTGTGGTAGTTTTGTTCTTTTATAGTGCACAGTCTTTTGTAGAATAAGTCAGGCAGGAAATCCATAGACAACCCGGACTAAGAGAACAAAATTTCTGCACAGTAGACTTTAATTATTCGACCCTCTACACAGACTTTAATCATTCAATCCTCTACACAGACTTTAATCATTCGATCCTCTACACAGACTTTAATCATTCGACCCTCTACACAGACTTCTAATTATTCGACCCTCTACACAGACTTTAATCATTCGATCCTCTACACAGACTTTAATCATTCGATCCTCTACACAGACTTTAATCATTCGATCCTCTACACAGACTTTAATCATTCGATCCTCTACACAGACTTCTAATTATTTGACCCTCTACACAGACTTTAATCATTCGATCCTCTACACAGACTTTAATCATTCGATCCTCTACACAGACTTTAATCATTCGATCCTCTACACAAACTTCTAATTATTCGACCCTCTACACAGACTTTAATCATTCAATCCTCTACACAGACTTTAATCATTCGATCCTCTACACAGACTTTAATCATTCGACCCTCTACACAGACTTCTAATTATTCGACCCTCTACACAGACTTTAATCATTCGATCCTCTACACAGACTTTAATCATTCGATCCTCTACACAGACTTTAATCATTCGATCCTCTACACAGACTTTAATCATTCGATCCTCTACACAGACTTCTAATTATTTGACCCTCTACACAGACTTTAATCATTCGATCCTCTACACAGACTTTAATCATTCGATCCTCTACACAGACTTTAATCATTCGATCCTCTACACAAACTTCTAATTATTCGACCCTCTACACAGACTTTAATCATTCGATCCTCTACACAGACTTTAATCATTCGATCCTCTACACAGACTTCTAATTATTCGACCCTCTACACAGACTTTAATCATTTGATCCTCTACACAGACTTTAATCATTCGATCCTCTACACAGACTTCTAATTATTCGACCCTCTACACAGACTTTAATCATTCGATCCTCTACACAGACTTTAATCATTCGATCCTCTACACAGACTTCTAATTAGTCGACCCTCTACACAGACTATAATCATTCGATCCTCTACACAGACTTTAATCATTCGATCCTCTACACAGACTTTTAATTATTCGACCCTCTACACAGACTTTAATCATTCGATCCTCTACACAGACTTCTAATCATTCGATCCTCTACACAGACTTCTAATTATTCGACACTCTACAGAGACTTAATCATTCGATCCTCTACACAGACTTCTAATAATTCTACCCTCTACACAGACTTCAATCATTCGACCCTCTACACAGACTTTAATCATTCGATCCTCTACACACACTTTAATCATTCGACCCTCTACACAGACTTTAATCATTCGATCCTCTACACAGACTTTAATCATTCGATCCTCTACACAGACTTTAATCATTCGACCATCTAAACAGACTTCAATCATTCGATCCTCTACAATCATTCGATCCTCTACACAGATTTCAAATTATTCGACCCTCTACACAGACTTCTAATTATTCGACCCTCTACACAGACTTTAATCATTCGATCCTCTACACAGACTTCTAATTATTCGACCCTTTACACAGACTTTAATCATTCGATCCTCTACAGAGACTTCAATCATTCGATCATTCGAATACACAGACTTATGACTAACTATTTCTTTCTCTCCATAAACTGACAGACCATGCTTGTCCCTACATTTACTATTTGTTGACCACTTGTATTTGCACATAGACATGTGGTTGATTAATGATTCTGCATGAATTTCATGTTTTTTTCTTCTCATCACAGTCTTACTCAATGCAAGTCTACTTTCGACAGCGTTGGAAAGACGAACGGCTGTCGTTTTATCTACCAAACATCACCCAGTTTACGCTGAGCAACAAGTTTATGAATAATATTTGGAAACCTAACAGTTATTTCATCAACGGCAGAAACAGCAAACAACATAACATAACAGTTCCTAACGCTTTCATTCGCCTCAGCCATGACGGCAGTATTTACATGTCCATGAGGTGAGTGTGCCAGATTGGCCTCTCCAAATGTCTTGTTGTTTAACAGAACATGAGAGAGTATTCCTGTATGTGTGTTACTTGTCTCTCGTCAACTGTGTCATAATAATGTTGCTGTTACTTACGTTCATCCAATGGGCGTTTGAATTTCCTGTCAAATAACTTTGTTTACAACATAAATGTAGTTACCGTAATAATGATGAATTTTGTGGAAGAGACAAGTCTTCTTGTAGCACCACTGTTCAAGCTAGGCCCACTTTAGTTGTCTGTTTTCATTATCGTGTCTGCCAGAGTGACAGCAGCCACTTCATGTATATGTGTGTGTGTGAGAGAGAGAGAGAGAGAGAGAGAGAGAGAGAGAGAGAGAGAGAGATAGTCGACATGGAAAAACGCATGTCTAGCCTTAATGTTTTCACAAAACAAGGAAGAAAGAGAAAAAAGGAGATATTACGTTGATTAAGAAAGAAGAGATATTAGAAAGAATTTGGAGAGTTTTTCAGCAAATAGGCATAGTTAACTGTGTTGTCCTGCCACTTTATGATGAAGATAATTCATCTGTACCACTGTCAGCTGTACTGTGTAAACATGTTTAATCATTCACTACAATTAATTGTTTTGCTGTAGATGTCATTAGCTTTATAAATGTTTATTGTTCTATATAAACATCTGTCAGTTAACAGTACCACTACTGTTTTGTGTAAGCTTCCTTAACTTAATGACGTCATTATTGTGTTTATCCTCTTCAAACAAACTATTGTTATTTTTGTGTAGACATTAACCCTACTACTGATAATCTTGGAGTGTAGACACCATTAATTTAACCACTGTTGACTAATTGATAGTAGTCTTCCACAGACACCATTAAATTAACCACTGTTGACTAATTGATAGTAGTCTTCCACAGACACCATTAATTTAACCACTGTTGACTAATTGATAATAGGATTCCACAGACATCAGTAATTTAACCACTGTTGACTAATTCATAGTAGGCTTCCACAGACACCATTAATTTAACCACTGTTGACTAATTGATAATAGGCTTCCACAGACACCATTAATTTAACCACTGTTGACTAATTGATAGTAGGCTTCCACAGACACCATTAATTTAACCACTGTTGACTAATTGATAATAGGCTTCCACAGACATCAGTAATTTAACCACTGTTGACTAATTGATAATAGGCTTCCACAGACATCAGTAATTTAACCACTGTTGACTAATTGATAATAGGCTTCTACAGATACCATTAATTTAACCACTGTTGACTAATTGATAATAGGCTTCCACAGACATCAGTAATTTAACCACTGTTGACTAATTCATAGTAGGCTTCCACAGACACCATTAATTTAACCACTGTTGACTAATTGATAATAGACTTCCACAGACACCATTAATTTAACCACTGTTGACTAATTGATAGTAGGCTTCCACAAACACCATTAATTTAACCACTGTTGACTAATTGATAATAGGCTTCCACACACCATTAAATTAACCACTGTTGACTAATTGATAGTAGGCTTCCACAGACACCATTAATTTAACCACTGTTAACTAATTGATAGTAGGCTTCCACAGACATCAATAATTTAACCACTGTTAACTAATTAATAGTAGGCTTCCACAGACATCAATAATTTAACCACTGTTAAATAATTGATAGTAGGCTTCCACAGACATCAATAATTTAACCACTGTTGACTAATTGATAGTAGGCTTCCACAGACATCAGTAATTTAACTACTGTTGACTAATATGATAGTAGGCTTCCACAGACATCAATAATTTAACCACTGTTGACTAATTGATAGTAGGCTTCTACAGACATCAGTAATTTAACAACTGTTAACTAATTGATAGTAGGCTTCTACAGACATCAATAATTTAACCACTGTTGACTAATTGATAGTAGGCTTCTACAGACATCAGTAATTTAACCACTGTTGACTAATTTATAGTAGGCTTCTACAGACATCGATAATTTAACCACTGTTAACTAATTGATAGTAGGCTTCTACAGACATCAGTAATTTAACAACTGTTAACTAATTGATAGTAGGCTTCTACAGACATCAATAATTTAACCACTGTTAACTAATTGATAGTAGGCTTCTACAGACATCAGTAATTTAACTACTGTTGACTAATTGATAGTAGGCTTCTACAGACATCAGTAATCCTACCACTGGTGTATGTGTTGTGTAAACATACCAATATTCATTTTTAATTGGCATAAACAGATTTAACAGTACTTGTTAACTTCTACGTTGTGTAGGCAGCTGTTGACTTCTACGCTGTGTAGACAGCTGTTGATGTCTACTTTGTTTAGACCAGTGGCGTATATTGGTTTTGGGGTCTGGTTCCCGCTGATATAATAAATAAAGACATCATTATATTATTCAGTTGGCTAACATGAAGCAATATTTGTTAATGACATCACTACATTTTAAATTGCTTACTTATTTATGTGTAAACTGTATCCGTCTTGTTTGGGACGAAAATGTCTCCATGACTTTGTCATTGTCATACTGTAGGGTTGGTTTCTAAGTTTCTGAAGGAATGATTTCTCAAAGGACATTATTGCCGAACCAGATAAGCGTTCTTGTATCTGAGTTGAACGACAATAAGATTTGATTCTCTCGAGGGCAGAAAAAGTTCTTTCTACAGATGCTGATGCGCATAACGTTGTTTATAAATAGGTTAGGAAGTTCCGGTAATCAGACATTGTTTCACTTTCACTTTGTGACTCTTCTGATTGGCTAGAGCTAAAAATAATCCATGAAACCGCATTAGTGTAGAGGTAGCTCTCGCCGTATAATTTTGACGGGAATTTTTGAATGTCAAGGTCATTAATTCTACGTCGGAGAGAAGAGAACTGTACCGCTGCTTGTTAGCGGTTTCCTGTACTATTTTAGTTTCGGTTTCATTCACAAACGTTATAGTGGCCATAGGAAAACCTAGCTTTAATAAATGCAAATCAAAGCAAATAAATCATATTGGTCTACGAAATGTGTAATAGAATATTCGAACATTTGTAATATAATTATGAAAAAATATAATAAATTATCATTTCCTTTTGTATTTTGTTAATATGTTCAGGCTACCGGCGGCAGCTACGGTAGCATAGAGAATGCGCTACTGGTTTAGACAGCTGTTGGCTACTTGTTTTCCTTTCTTTATCAATCCCATAACCCTGAGGATATATAGGGCACTACTGACATACGTCGAGAGCCGCGATAGCTCAGTGGTTAGTGAACTGGACTGCAAAGGACAAGAGGTAGGGTTCGATCCCCACCGATGGCTTCCAGGTTCACCTAGTCTTAAATGGGTACCGGAATTTTTTCTGGGAAAGTAAAGCGGCACGGGCATAATACCGACCACATTACTCCAAAAATCATGTGCTGAGAAGATCTGTAAAACTTATGGTCACTTACACCATATTACACTTATACGTCACTTGGCGTGACGGGGGCACTTTACTTTTATTTTTTACTATGATCACCAAACTCTTCAATGAAGGGAATCCATCGAAAAAGCGCCATCGTCTCAGGACCCAATCAGCTGCATGGACGGTTCTGTTTCCCGCGGATTGCTCGGCAAATGGCGTTTTGTGGCATACCGACATGGTTGAGAGGTGGCTACGGAATCTGGCAACTGTAACACTACCGTGTCCAGCATGAGGATGGAGATAAAAGTAGCAACGGTGGCGATAATGTGATTGGTTACACAGAACGTGGATGCAGACTTGGTGACGGACTTCAAAAGTACGCTACAGAAGACTGACAGTCATGTGTGGATGCAGTTCTTGGATGGCTCTATAGTGGGCGCGTTAACATGAATCTAGGGCACGCTAGTGTACATGGAAATGAAATTGCTGATAAGCTCGCTGGCAGCTCTGGCACTGAGTGTGGCCTTTCTTTCTTTCATCCTCAACCTTGTTCTTCATTCCTTAAGAGAAGGGTGGGCGGGACAAGAGTGTATATATTGAGAGACAGATGAGTCTAGAGATGGAGAACAGGTCTGGTGAAACCGGAGTTCTAAGTGGTGAAAAGCAGATATATCCACAATCAACCATTAACAGGAAAAATCCGTCTGTGTACGCTTGATTATACGTTATTACGAACCGAATGATCAGTCGGGATCACACAGTAAGTGGCGAATTTCGCCATTTCATCAACGTATACATTAATGCTCAGGGACATTGGTTTGTAAACCGATTGTAAGACATTTATTTCTTAAACTAAGATCTAAATGTCAGGTTTGTAAACCGATTGTAAGACATTTATTTCTTAAACTAAGATCTAAATGTCAGGTTTGTAAACCGATTGTAAGATATTTCCTTCTTAAACTAAGATCTAAATGTCAGGTTTGTAAACCGATTGTAAGACATTTCCTTCTTAAACTAAGATCTAAATGGCAGGTTTGTAAACCGATTGTAAGACATTTCTTTCTTAAACTACGATCTAGATGCCAGTTATCATTGTCACTCCAACTGGGAAAAATAAAAGTCTAACAATTGAAATATCGTGTTATTTCAACAGTTTGTATATAACAAAATATAGAAATATACAAAAAAAACGTTGTTTTTATTATTATTGGGTTTCATGTTAGGACGAGCATCAAACACTTCGAATCAGCAGAATGTTGTTATGTCTTCGAGATAGTTGCTTATAACTGAATCTACTTTATCTCTAAAAAAAATCCTTGAAATTCTCTCTATACACGAATAAAACCAATCAATGTAGAATACTTCAAAAATTCTATGGATAAATGTCTGGGGGTCGAATTTTCAAGGAAAAACGTCTGGCCCAGTCAGCCGATTACAGTCCGGAGGCACCACAGGATGTTGTGCCTTTTGAGATATCGCAACACAAGTCGACTAACTGGACATTTCACCAACAGCTGGTCCCTGGAGTCTGTACTTTGTGTAACAGAAAATGAAGCCCAATGGTTGAAGAGTAATGTAATTGGCATGAATCAAGTCTTAGTAAAGGTGGGATTTTGGTGTGAAATTTTTATGGGGAGTGGGTTTGTTTCGTTCACAAAATATGATTATGAATGCTGATATTATTTTACAAATATGCCGTATTGTGAGAGAACAGGTTTAATTAGCAAATGTTGGTTTGTTTCGATTTACAAGATCTATGTTTATTAGTTGATGTTTATTATCTATGTTTATTAGCTTATACTTTTAATAGCTATGTTTATTATCTATGTTTATTATCTATGTTTATTAGCTGATACTTACTATCTATGTTTATTAGCTTATACTTTTAATAGCTATGTTTATTAATTATGTTTATTAGCTTATACTTATTATCTATGTTTATTAGCTTATACTTATTACCTATGTTTATTAGCTTATACTTAATATCTATGTTTATTATCTATGTTTATTAGCTTATACTTAATATCTATGTTTATTATCTATGTTTATTAGCTTATACTTAATATCTATGTTTATTATCTATGTTTATTATCTATGTTTATTAGCTTATACTTAATATCTATATTTATTATCTATGTTTATTAGCTTATACTTAATATCTATGTTTATTAGCTTATACTTAATATCTATGTTTATTATCTATGTTTACTAGCTTATACTTATTATCTATGTTTATTAGCTTATACTTATTATCTATGTTTATTAGCTTATACTTAGTATCTATGTTTATTAGCTTATACTTAATATCTATGTTTATTAGCTTATACTTAATAACTACTAAAGGGAGGTCAAAATGTAATGCACACCAATTTTTTTCTCGGCTAATAATAAAGATAGGAATATGAAATTTTGCACACTTGGAATATGACATGTTCTTATTATGTGTACCAAATTGCACAGCATTTTGATAAATATTACGCAATCTATGAACCGTTAAAATGGAGCTTGTCAACAATGTCCGTTACAAACAGCGAATTGTCATAGAATTTCTGGTTGCGGAAAAAGAAACTGTGGCAAACATTCATAAACGACTGTGTGCAGTGTACAAATGTTCTGCAGTCGATAGGAGCACAGTTAGTCGCTGGGTTCAGAGAATTAAAGCTGCAGAAAGTGTACGAGTGGAGCTGCATGATTTACCGCGTTCTGGACGTGTTGCCTCGGCTACCAGCACAGACATGTTAAACCGGGCTGATGCCATTATTCGTAAGGATAGGCGTATCACTAGTCAGCAATTGGCATTGCAGCTTACAGTCAGCAAGGGAAGTGCAATCGCAATTTTTAAAACTCTCGGATATTCAAAGATTTGCGCTCGATGGGTTCCTCGGTGCCTAACAAATGATTACAGAGTTCAAAGGAAAACATTCTGTTCTGAATTGTTGGAGCGTTTCGGTGTTGAAGGAGAAATGTTTTTGTCAAAAATTGTTACCGGTGACGAAACGTGGGCACATTATTATGAGCCTGAAACAAAAATGCAGTCAATGGAATGGCATTATCCGCAGTCACCAAAAAGAAAAAAATTCAAAACATCTCCATCAGCCGGAAAGGTGATGATCACTGTCTTCTGGGACATTGATGGTGTGAGTCTTGTTGATGTAATGACAAGAGGTGAGACAATCAACTCGACAGCTTACATCAATACACTGACAAAACTCAAAAATCGGTTCCACAGAGTTCGGCCTAATAAGCCATCTGCAGATTTGTTGCTTCAACATGACAATGCACGCCCTCACACAAGTCTGGTAACACGGGAAGCAATCAACAAATTTGGTTGGACTGTACTGCCCCATCCTCCTTACAGCCCTGATCTGGCTCCCTCAAATTTCCATCTGTTTGGACCACTCAAAAAATTCCTGCGTGGGACACACTTTTACAATAATGAGGGTGTGATCCTTGCAGTTAAAAAATGGCTACGCGAGCAGGACAAAACTTGGTACAAGCGAGGCATTCATGACCTAGTTTCGCGTTGGCGTAAGGCAATACGCTTGGACGGAGATTATGTTGATAAATAGGTAGTGTCAAGGGGATGTTCAGCTACAATCTGTGAAAATTTCACACATTTTGCCCGAATAGTTTCCGAGAAAAAAATTGGTGTGCATTACTTTTTGACCTCCCTACGTATGTTTATTAGCTTATACTTAATAACTATGTTTATTAGCTTATACTTAATATCTATGTTTATTAACTTATACTTAATATCTATGTTTATTAGCTTATACTTAATATCTATGTTTATAGCTTATACTTAGTATCTATGTTTGAGCATTGATAATTGATTGTAAATTGATAATTTGAATGGAGGACCATGTTTACCATTGCTTTCTACTTCCTAGTAATAACGTCACAGCTAATAGATTGTATCTAACAGTGTTGCTAATAAATCACTTCAACCAGTCGTTAGAGAAAAAAGAGTGAAACCAAAGTGGTTGTATAATTAAAACAAAAGATTATTTGCCATGATTTTCTAGATTATCGCAATTATCATATGTGACCGTCCGTTCTTTGATCGTCTCAATGGCTTGATGTTCAGTTATCCCTCACTGTCACTGATCGCCATTCTCGTGGATGAGATCGGACCGTCTGTTACTCTGGATCGTGGCTAGCTTTACATCTAGTGACTTTTATTTGTTACACTGTGACTAGCCTCGGCACTGCTTGACATCATCTTATGATGAGACATTGGTTTGACTTGGGCTGCTGTAGGGCTTGTTAACTTGCACAGGACGACGTGTATGACTGACTCAACAACAAGATAACTCGGATAGAATATTGCCACACAATTTACTGCCGTGAACACTTTCTGATCGCTAACAGCGGTTAAGTGGTAGCAAATACAACATGTCAAATTCATTATTAACACTACAAATTACATAGTCCACGACTTCAGTGCCAACTAATTACCAATAAAGTTTATCAAAACCTTCCTGTATAGGGTGTCACTTTAACTGCTTGAATCAGATGTTTATTCTAAATCTAATATGGAAAACCTAACTTCAACACTGGTGGTGTCCATCTCTGCAACAAGCCTTCTGTCTGCTCTGATGTTGTTACCTCTCTGACGGTATTTGGTGGTCCACCTTAAGCTACAATCTCGCTAATTGCACCGGACCTATCCCTTACAGTACGTCTTTATTCGCCTGCCTACCCCATTATGTCCGGGTGGCACAGCTGTCTTATTGGAGCGAAACCTCAAGCTGAGACAACTCTTCACACTACTAACTAATTCATTAATTCACTCCCCTTGCTTACAACTACAAATTTCTTGTCTACACGCTTACATAATATTAACATAGAAAATAGTTATTCCTATAACTTTATCAATGTATGAAGTTTAACGACTGGGTGGTCTATAGGTAAGACATCGCTCTCTGCACAAAAATGCCTCGGGTTCAAGTCCTGCCACAGGCAGTTGGAATTTGCCTGTTCTTATCTGTGGTCTCTTCATGGCTTTACCCTACAAAGGTATCTGGGTAGTGAGATCCAATGGCTACCCCTCTCTGGGTAGTGAAATCCAAAGTCTACCCCACTCTGGGTAGTGAGATCCAATGTCTACCCCTCTCTGGGTAGTGAGATCCAATGTCTACCCCTCTCTGGGTAGTTAGATCCAATGTCTACCCCTCTCTGGGTAGTGAGATCCAATGTCTACCCCTCTCTGGGTAGTGAGATCCAATGTCTACCCCTCTCTGGGTAGTGAGATCCAAAGTCTACTCCACTCCGGATAGTGAGATCCAAAGTCTACCCCACTCTGTTTAGTGAGATCCAATGTCTACCCCTCTCTGGGTAGTAAGATCCAAAGTCTACCCCACTCTGGGTAGTGAGATCCAATGTCCACCCCTCTCTGGGTAGTGAGATCCAATGTCTACCCCTCTCTGAGTAGTGAGATCCAATGTCTACCCCTCTCTGAGTAGTGAGATCCAATGTCTACCCCTCTCTAGGTAGTGAGATCCAATGTCTACCCCTCTCTAGGTAGTGAGATCCAATGTCTACCCCTCTCTGGGTAGTGAGATCCAATGTATACCCCTCTAGGATAAATACGAAAAATATGAGGTTCCGAGTCCACCCTGCGAACGTAAATAAATCATTATCGGTTATAAATAAAAATAGTAGGCCAAATTGGCAAAAAATGTTCACAGAAACAAATCTAGCCGATTATCCCCTCAATGTTCACGTTTAACGGAGTTCGTATATTTGAACTGAGAACATCTTTCGCGAGCTTGTGGCGGCGGTGCTGCTGGAGAAGGAATCTGAGCACTGTATGGTTGTTCGATGAAGATAATTTGTCGTCTAAACACAAATAATGAATGAAGATCGGTATGCTACAATAATACTGGTGTATATGATTTGTAATCTGCTTATTGTAGCTACTCTCAAAAGGCTTTAAATTCTATAGATTATTTTTTCACATTTTAGAAAACGAAATAATTTTGCAACAATCACATTTCATTGGTCTACATGGACTAAACTAGACAGACAGGATATGCGTTTCGTTGGCAGGTTTGCTCTATCTACAACCGTTGC
This sequence comes from Megaustenia siamemsis, assembly GCA_032433765.1. Classification (NCBI taxonomy): domain Eukaryota; kingdom Metazoa; phylum Mollusca; class Gastropoda; order Stylommatophora; family Ariophantidae; genus Megaustenia; species Megaustenia siamemsis. Next base: position 50,793,004 of record JAVIAB010000001.1, read on the forward strand.
AAAACTTTCATGGCAGAACATTGTTGATCTCCATTCCGATCTCAGGCTATGGGCAAATGTATGGGCCCAAACCAATCTTTGTATCTTGTGGCGTCTTGTGAAGATAGTGCCAGTAAACAGTGTATGAACGTCTGTAAGCCTTTGCTAAATGTCTCCATCTAACAGAGTTGGCACTGATAATTGCCCTGGTGCCAGCAGCTGCCAGTGTTACAGTTTAGAAACGATTGCTCAAATGTGCCAATCTGATTTGACATTCGAGAACTGGAGTTGTCGTAATTGACTGAGACAGTCAATGGTGGTACCAGTTGGCTACAATTGGTGAATGGTCTTTATTATTGTGTAATCGTTGCAATTAAAGCGCCTATAGCAGCTTGTCTGGTCGTCGTTCCACAGCTGAGCACATCAACAACTAGCCTCTTGTGACGACGGTTCGGGGGAGGAAAAGGGGGAAGGGGGGGGGGGGGGGGGGGGGGGGGTCAATAAGCGTTTAGAAAACTTCCATTGGCTGAAAATTGCGCTTTCCTGGCCATAGGTGGCTAACATGCCAGTCAAGTTGCAACACGACCCAACACTTATGCCAGTCAAAATGAACGAGATTGTTATTTCTGCACGTGATTCGCGAAATCTTTTACGTATACGTCAATCAACAGATATTCCTGTTAAAACAAAACGACAGCATTTTCCCAGTGAGTTTTTGTGTGAAATCAATTCACCTGTGCTACCATTTGACGGTCGAAAATTTGTCCTGCTTTTGCTGTTTTTTCATGACAACTCGTATAGGACTACAAATGCAGCAACGAGTGGGCTTGGGTAATAGGATAAAAAGGAACGAACGGGAAAGTAGGTGGTCTACATTAGGTAGAATATCTCTCTCTCTCTCTCTCTCTCTCTCTCTCTCTCTCTCTCTCTCTCTCTCTCTCTCTGCGTTCAGGATTCAATCAGAGTAAGGATCCCATACTATCACATGAAGTCAGCTGTCAGGCTAAGTGTGTTGATCGCCCCCACAGACAGAACATCACAATTAATGTCTGTCAGATCCACTCTGACTGAACACCCTTTAATACGTTGCACTGTGTTCTGCGCCAGTGGCCCAGTGCATCCGATTTCAGCCAGCAGTTTATTCGGGTTTGCTTTCCCTAGCCTTTGATTGTCCCCAATCTTCCTGCAAGGCAGCAGATTGTCTTTTCTGTAGGGGGATTCTGCCCTTAGATGGTAGGCCCTCCCAGGTTTACGAGCACCATCTGCCCGAGTCACTAGAGGTGACTAACACAGACATGCACACACACAAAGATGTGAGATGTGACTAACACAGACACGGACACACAAAGATGTGAGATGTGACTAACACAGTCATGCACACACAAAGATGTGAGATGTGACTAACACAGACGTGCACACACAAAGATATGAGATGTGACTAATACAGACATGCACACAGCGATACGAGGCATGACTAACACTGACACACATCAAGATATATGACACATGACTAACATAAACATGCACATAAAGATATGAGATATAACTGACATTGACATGCACACACAAAGATATGACACATGCCTAACATAGACATGCACACAAAGATAAGAGATATGACTAACATAGATATGCACACACAAAGATATGAGATGGGACTAACATAGCCATGCACACACAAGGATATGAGATGTGACAAACACAGACATGCACACACAAAGATATGAGATATGACTAACATAAACATGCACACCAAGATATGAGATATCACTAACCCAGACATGCACACACAAAGATATGACATATGACTAACACTGGTACACACTAAGATATGAGATATGACTAAACACAGACACACATAAAGATATGAGACATGATTAACACGGACACACCGAGATATGAGATATGACTAATATGGCACACACCAATATATGAGCCATGGCCAGCACACACAAGCTAAGATATGAGCCATGGCTAGGACAGAAACACAGCAAGATATGAGCCATGTCTTCACTAAAAAACACCAAAAAATGAACCATGTCTAGCACAGAAACACATTAAAGTGCCCATATGCTTGGGCTTGTTGTAGTCGGCAGACTCTTCTGAACGTGGGAATCACAGGTTTCGTTAAACAGTTGTCCGGAGATTTGAGAGTGCAGTCTGTCCCATAGAACGTTCTCTTGCATGTACAGATTCCCGATCGACTGTTGACAGGTGTCGTTGAAACAGTTGTCCGGACATTTGAGAGTACATATGATGTCACAGCCATCAGAACACATCTGTTCGCACTGTAGCCCAAAATTACCATCGGGACAAGTGTCATTACAGGTATAGACAAGATGTTTACATTGTAGGCATTTTCCACATTTTTCCTCAAATAAAGGACAGACAATGAGACAAGACCCGGAGTCGTGTCCATAGATCCCTTGTGAAGATGACATGTCCAGGTTAAAGAATGCTAAGAATATAAAAAATTAACAATGGTCTAGTCAAAGTAGACAAGAGTTTGTGAAAAATATACTGAAAGGGCGATACGACAGCCATAAAGACCAATATTTGAATAAAGGGTAGTCCCGAGGAAACTATAATAGATTAACTTATAAATAGGTTAGCTCCTGAAGATAGTCAAAACAGAATGTCAATTCGACCTTTAGGTTCGTACCACCAAAGAGAAGGGTGAATTTTGGAGAGATGATATCACCTTAGTGAATTTTGAAGAGATGATAGCACCTTAGTGAATTTTGGAGAGATGATAAAACCTTAGTGAATTTTGGAGAGATGATAACACCTTAGTGAATTTTGGAGAGATGATAACACCTTAGTGAATTTTGGAGAGATGATAACACCTTAGTGAATTTTGGAGAGATGATAACACCTTAGTGAATTTTGGAGAGATGATAACACCTTAGTGAATTTTGGAGAGATGATAACACCTTAGTGAATTTTGGAGAGATGATATCACCTTAGTGGATTTTGGAGAGATGATAACACCTTAGTGGATTTTGGAGAGATGATAACACCTTAGTGGATTTTGGAGAGATGATAACACCTTAGTGAATTTTGGAGAGATGATAACACCTTAGTGAATTTTGGAGAGATGATAACCCCTTAGTGAATTTTGGTGATTTCCTTGAAAAGTTGTGGAAATCAAAACTCATTAGCACAAACACAAAACTTAGGCTATTCAAATCAAATGTACTATCAACCCTTAAGTATGCGTGTGAAAGCTGGAAAACAACAAGAGATATAGAAACAAAGTTGAACGCATTCGAAAATAAATGTCTAAGGAAAATACTTGGTATAGAATGGAACGAATTCAAAACAAACGAGGAAATTAGAGAAATCGCCAATCAACCACTAATATCTTCAGTAATAAAGAAAAGACGATGGTCATACGTTGGACATGTGATGAGAAGAGATAATAATCGAATAGCAAAGCAAGCCCTCATATGGGAAACAACAGGTAAAAGAAAAAGAGGAAGACCCAGGGAGACACTGAGAAGAACATTGATGAGAGAGGCAAGAGCAGCAGGAATCGGCTCCCTCAATGAGATAGAACTGCTTGCACAGAACAGAGACAGATGGCGAGATTTGATAAAATATCTTTAAAAGAAAACTGCTAGAACAAAAATTCATATAGGAGAAGGTGTATCTTGGTCTACGCCCTCTGGGCCGGTTACGGCTCGAAAGGTCAATAGATAGATAGATAGTGAATTTTGGAGAGATGATATCACCTTAGTGGATTTTGGAGAGATAACACTTTAGTGAATTTTGGAGAGAGGATAACACCTTAGTGAATTTTGGAGAGATGATAACACCTTAGTGAATTTTGGAGAGATGATAACACCTTAGTGAATTTTGGAGAGATGATAACACCTTAGTGAATTTTGGAGAGATGATATCACCTTAGTGAATTTTGGAGAGATGATAACACCTTAGTGAATTTTGGAGAGATGATAACACCTTAGTGAATTTTGGAGAGATGATAACACCTTAGTGGATTTTGGAGAGATGATAACACCTTAGTGAATTTTGGAGATATGATATCACCTTAGTGGATTTTGGAGAGATGATAACACCTTAGTGGATTTTGGAGAGATGATAACACCTTAGTGAATTTTGGAGAGATGATAACACCTTAGTGAATTTTGGAGAGATGATAATCACCTTAGTGAATTTAGGATAGATAACACCTTAATGTATTAAGGAGAGATGATAACATTAGTGTATTTTTTAGAGATAACACCTTAGTGATTTTAGGAGAGATAACGCATTAGTGTATTTTGGAGGATAACACCTGAGCGAATTTAGGAGTTAGGAGAATACATTAGTGAATTTTGGAGAGATGATAACACATTAGTGAATTTTGGAGAGATGATAACACATTAGTGAATTTTGGAGAGATGATAACACATTACTGAATTTTTGAGAGATAACACCTTAGTGTATTAAGAAGAGATGATAACACCTTAGTGTATTAAGGAGAGATGATAACACCTTAGTGTATTAAGGAGAGATAACACATTAGTGTATTTTGGAGAGATAACTAACACCTTAGTGAATTTTGGAGAGATAATGCCTTAGTGTATTAAAGAAAGATGATAGCACCTTAGTGAATTAAGGAGAGATAATACCTTAGTGAATTTAGGATAGATAAACACCTTAGTGAATTTAGGATAGATAAACACATTAGTGAATTTTAGAGAGATAAAAACACCTAAGTGGATTTTGGAGAGATGATATAACACCTTAGTGTATTTTGGAGAGATAACACCTTAGTGAATTTAGGAGTGATAATACATTAGTGAATTTTGGAAAGAACACATTAGTGTATTTTTGAGAGATAACACCTTAGTGAATTTAGGATTGATAACACGTTAATGAATTTAGGAGGGATAACACCTTAGTGAATTTAGGAGTGATAATACATTAGTAAATTTTGGAGAGATGATAACACATTAGTGAATTTTGGAGAGAGAGAGAGCAAGACTTGGAGCTGAAGAATAAAGTCTGGACAGGGATGAACATCTTGGTTAGAGCAACACGCTTGATCAGATAGTGACGTAGGTCGACTAACAATGAGACAGAAGATGTTCACTGAAAAGTTACATTGGAGAAACAGCGCTGAAGAAAGCTAGTGAAGAATGTAACGTTCTTGAGTGAAGAATGTGACGTTCTTGATAAGCTGAATAACTGACGGGGTCTATAGAACAAATTATACGATACGCGTTGACAACAGCGAGATAGCGACGACTAATGAGCAAGAAGCTTTCACTAAGTAATGTTACTTGAAGGTGACGACTCACCAGATGAGAGATTGACATTTGTTGTTGAAGAGATTGATGATCATTCATTATTAGGATTACGTGGTTTTATTGTAGACAGGATTCAAAACAGGTTCTGTGGTTTAGTTACAAAAGTGTTACGGTTACAAATAAACATAAAATGGTGGGGTGCAGCTAAACATAAAGACAAGACAAACTACAACGTTTCGGCAAAATTCTTGCCTAATTCTTGTATATCATATATAACAAACAAACTATACAAATTAAACACATAAACCCAAGCCAGAAAACACAGCACACATGATTACAGAGGAGTAGAAGTGTAGGTTATAAATATTTAAATTCATTAAGATCACTTTGTAATACTAAGGTAGAAGAGTTTGATTGATGTGACCCGTTATGTGCTAATAGACTTCCATTACCAAGAACCTGTGCTTTCTTCATGTGCTCTGAAACACGTCTTGTCGAACAGTAAGTTGTGTGCATACATCTGTGAACTAGTGTCATATGTAATGACATATAGAGCTACTAAGACTTGGTAGACATACCTCAAGCACTTGCATGGTTCTGTTATTTACACGAAAACTAAGACAAACGAGATCACAGTCGGAACCACATGAGGGAGGAACTACACGTCTCTGGGAAGGTGAGGAATGCCGCCTCGTATCGTGAGTTTCGATGCTTGAAGCGACACTATCCTGAAGTATCCGAACACTTCTGGATAGGCAGTCGAGCAAAAATGGGTGAAAACTCGCGTGCTAAGACGCCGATTCAAGTCTCTTACTTGACCTTTACCTTTACCACAAGGCCACCAGAGACCTATCATAACGCTTGAACACGGAAGTGCTCAACTGCCTCAAGTGAGAATTAGTAGGGAAGTAATGAAACCTGTGCTTCAAGTAATCTTCATAGATAATTGTTCAACATATTTAAAACGAATCGCTCATTTATGTCATCTCTATTGACGGAAAATAATGAAACATTGAACTTTACAACGTTGGTAGGCAATGGATTGCTCCATGGGAACGTAATCTGACTATTAATAAACCATAAACCTGAAGAAAATACGTCAGCAGGATGTCATTGATGCTGTTTAAGTTTAGTGCTCTCATTATCTGAATGTTTACAGAAGTAGGAAGCGAAATCGCTTCAGGCCAGATCGCAGCTTAAATATATGCATCCAGACTGAAGCTTGGGTCGGCACTGATGCCCGCCGTGAGACCATTTATCAGTATTGTTATCGACTTGGATCCTGCGCTCGTGGTTGCCAGACATGATTGGAATGCATGTAAAGAGGCCTTAACCATAGAATGTGATTATCAGCTGCCTCTTCTTCGTCATCGATCATCATTGGCTACACCTCTAGACCGGCAAGGGTCACCAACAGGACGGGGAGCTTGATGTCTTGTCTGATTCCCCTTATGTTTGTCGCGCAGGCTGGTCAAGCTCTCGTTCTCTGGCTGTTAATCAATCTACTACTGAATCACGCTGAAGCATATGGGTCTGAAAAAGCCAACACGTGCACCTAAAGTTTGAGCTGTGAACAAGTAGATTTATTATAACATTCAAAATGCACAATTTGCATACAGATGCAGCAGTCCTCGTTGAAACTGTCGTTACAAAACTGCACAAGCTATTGAAGGAGGCGAATCTACTCTCTGTTCAATTAGTTGGTTCTGCTATCAAAACCTAACACGAAGTTTACTATGAGAGTTTAGATTTTTCATAAATGAAAGGTTTGAATAATTGTCTAGTATGAGCAATGGGCTGAGCTACCCAAGAAGAGGTGCTTAGGAAAAGTAGAAACCATGAACTAACAATCTCAAACAGCAGTAATGTAATGTGATGCATTACCTATCAACGATACTGGTTCTAGGTTCAGTTCTGATGTAGAGCCATAGTCACTTCAATTAATCGTGCCAAGGTAAAACCACAATATTTATTACCAATGGATGTATGTGACCACGTCATGACATGCAAGTCTAATGTTGTGATGATGTTTTGATAGCAATGAGTTTGGTTCTATGTTGTTTAATGTTGAGATGATGTTTCGATAGCAATGAGTTTGGTTCTATGTTGTTTAATGTTGAGATGATGTTTTGATAGCAATGAGTTTGGTTCTATGTTGTTTAATGTTGGGATGATGTTTTGATAGCAATGAGTTTGGTTCTATGTTGTTTAATGTTGAATATTTTTCAAATAATCATTTCCGCTTCAAGTCATCGTGCATTAGTGAAGCATCAATTTGTCATTGCAGGCTGACTGTGAACGCTCGGTGTCCCATGATGTTAGCAAGATATCCTATGGATATTGTTATTTGTCCTCTGTTTATCGGAAGCTGTGAGTATCTTTTTTTTAAATTATTTGCATTCGCCTCGTTACACTCTCGATCTATTACCTTTATTTAATTTCATCCACCTATCAACTCATTAATTTCATCCACCTATCAACTCATTAATTTCATCAACCTACCATCTCATTAATTTCATCCACCTATCAACTCATTAATTTCATCCACCTATCAACTCATTAATTTCATCCACCTACCATCTCATTAATTGCATCCACCTACCATCTCATTAATTTCATCCACCTACCATCTCATTAATTTCATCCACCTACCATCTCATTAATTTCATCCACCTACCATCTCATTAATTTCATCCACCTACCATCTCATTAATTTCATCCACCTACCATCTCATTAATTTCATCCACCTGTCACCTTGAGAGTCGAAAGGCGTCAGATCACAGGCCTCTTGATCCATAACAACAACAATAACATGTCACCTTGTTAATCACACCAACATGTCACCATGTTAATCACATCGACCTGTCACCAAGTTAATCACAATGACCTGTAACCAAATTAAACACATCGACCTGTCACCAAATTAATCACATCGACCTGTCAGCAAATTAATTACATCGACCTGTCACCTAGATAATCACACCGACCTGTAACCAAGTTAATCTCATCGACCTGTCACCTTGATAATCACATCGACCTGTCACCGACATGTCACCAAGTTAATCTCATCAACCTGTCACCAAGTTAATCACACCGACATGTCACCAAGTTAATTACATCAACCTGTCACCAAGTTAATCACATCAACCTGTCACCAAGTTAATCTCATCAACTTGTCACCAAGTTAATCACACCGACATGTCACCAAGTTAATCACATCAACATGTCACGAAGTTAATCACATCAACCTGTCACCGGAGGCGAAGGCGCGCCTCCCAGCACCAGAGCTGGAAGTTGTCAGCGACCCACAGCTGATGGCTTGCGCTAGGATCGGTGAACCAAAACCATCCAGACACTGCTCCACCTCACCGTGGTGCCTCCAGTAACAGACTAACCTGTCTAGTCTGACCAAGCGTGCAGGGATCGAAGAGGAAAGACAACCCGGTACTCAAAAATGTCGTGCTTAAGTCGGATGTGTTGGGCCGAAAGGCGCAAATATAACAGTTATACTGCAAAACCACAACACAACGCAGACACGTCCACTACGTACTTTTAAGGGCGGATGATGAAGAGGGATATTCTAGTCTACCACGATACTCTAGAATACTTTAGTCATCGGGCGAACGCAACCAACCAACCAACCTGTCACCAAGTTAATCACATCAACCTGTCACCAAATTAATCACATCAACATGTCACCAATTTAATCACATCAACCTGTCACGAAGTTAATCACATCAGCCTGTCACCAGGTTAATCTCATCAACATGTTACCAAGTTAATCACACCGACATGTCACCAAGTTAATCTCATCAACATGTCACCAAATTAATCACATCGACCTGTCACCAAATTAATCACATCGACCTGTCACCAAATTAATCACAACGACCTGTTACCAAATTAATCACATCGACCTGTTACCAAGATAATCACACCGACCTGTCACCAAGTTAATCTCATCGACCTGTCACTTTGTTGCTCACATCGACCTGTCACTTTGTTGCTCACATCGACCTATCACCTTGTTAGCCTCATAGGCCCGTCACCTTGTTAGCATTATCGACCTATCACCTTGTTAGTCTCATCGGCCTGTCACCTTGTTAGCATCATCGACCTATCACCTTGTTAGTCTCATCGGCCCGTCACCTTGTTAGCATCATCGACCTATCACCTTGTTAGTCTCATCGACCTGTCACCTTGTTAGCATCATCGACCTGTCACCTTGTTAGTCTCATCGGCCTGTCACCTTGTTAGCATCATCGACCTATCACCTTGTTAGTCTCATCGGCCTGTCACCTTGTTAGCATCATCGACCTATCACCTTGTTAGTCTCATCGGCCTGTCACCTTGTTAGCATCATCGACCTATCACCTTGTTAGTCTCATCGACCTGTCACCTTGTTAGTCTCATCGGCCTGTCACCTTGTTAGCATCATCGACCATTCACCTTGTTAGTCTCATCGACCTGTCACCTTGTTAGTCTCATCGGCCTGTCACCTTGTTAGCATTATCGACCTATCACCTTGTTAGTCTCATCGGCCTGTCACCTTGTTAGCATCATCGACCTATCACCTTGTTAGTCTCATCGGCCCGTCACCTTGTTAGCATCATCGACCTATCACCTTGTTAGTCTCATCGACCTGTCACCTTGTTAGCATCATCGACCTGTCACCTTGTTAGTCTCATCGGCCTGTCACCTTGTTAGCATCATCGACCTATCACCTTGTTAGTCTCATCGGCCTGTCACCTTGTTAGCATCATCGACCTATCACCTTGTTAGTCTCATCGACCTGTCACCTTGTTAGCATCATCGACCTGTCACCTTGTTAGTCTCATCGGCCTGTCACCTTGTTAGCATCATCGACCTATCACCTTGTTAGTCTCATCGGCCTGTCACCTTGTTAGCATCATCGACCTATCACCTTGTTAGCATCATCGACCTATCACCTTGTTAGTCTCATCGACCTGTCACCTTGTTAGCATCATCGACCTATCATCTGTTAGTCTCATCGACCCGTCACCTTGTTAGCATCATCGACCTATCACCTTGTTAGCATCATCGACCTATCACCTTGTTAGCATCATCGACCTATCACCTTGTTAGCATCATCGCATCATAGCATTGACATTATCCTCATGATACAAAACACAGACATCATTCACGCTACAAATTCACACCCATTCTGTCGCCTCTAGACGTCTTGTTGTTATCTTCCATTCCCAGTCGGGTACACCTCAGACGACCTCATTTACATGTGGGAGAACCAGGTGAAAATCGACCACGGAGTAACTCTGTCTCAGTTTGAACTGGGAAAGATAGAGCAGCAAAATATATCTAAGAAAGGCAGATACGGTCAGTGTTGTCTGTGGTGTTCAAATAACCAAGTGTTACCTTAGCAGTTATATCTAGTTCATTCTTAATTCTTTCAATAAACGCTTCACCCACCATATCCATTGTGGAAAGCAAAACGTGATAGAGAAAATATAAGCAAACATTGACCAGATAACTACTGCCACTACACGCGTAGCTGACGGTATGGATTCAGGACACGGAATAGACCAAAAGAAAGATGAGAAATAATAATAGCCGAAATCCTGTAGCGGCGACGGTTGACAACTCCTAGGATTGAGAAGCTACACACTGTTGATGACGCACGTAGGTAGAATCTGGCAGCGATATCACATGGCTTGCATAAAATGGCATTTGGGAGATGAGGTGAGAGAGCTATCCCTCCAGGGTGATATGAGTAAAGTGGTGCCATAAGGTAAGGAGAATTGAATGCGTCTCAAGATGAAATAGTAAAAGTTCGCTTGCTATGTTAATGGGGATACGGTGTTAGAGACCATATTCTTCCATGACCATGGCACATTTTTGGGTGGTGTGGTTGGTATAACGCCAGGTCGCCTTTATTTCTAGAAAACTCTCTGCTACCCATTTCTAGAGGCTCGGTGAACCCCGGATTTGAAATATTCGCTGTAAAGTGAAAACAAATCTGGTGAGAGAATTCTGCCACCAGATATAATTAATGGTTAACGTATAACACAAAGTTATATTATGGCACACAAGAGCACATTTGTCAGGATGAATATTCTTTATTATGCCTGTACACGAGACTTGTTACTTTAATAACAGTAATAACAACAGCCTTCACGCCATGTTATAGGTTGGTAATATAGTGATGTTAATAGAGCTGGCATAACAGCACTCCGGGCAAAATCATAGGTAACGCATTAATTATTTCATAACATCATGTGATGATACATGAAGATACTGGTCGTTAATTGAGATCTGTTCTTTATTTTACTTGTAGTTTTTTTTTTAAAAAAACAACAGATTTCTACGTATAAGAATCCACTTCATCGCACAAAGGCAGTTCTTCCTAACAAATTGAGGCAAAGTAAGAACCTTAATCCTGCAGCTCGCTCGTTATACCTGACGTCCTCTCAATCAGCCCATCCTACTAGCAACGAACTTCACTTGCATAGCAGCATCCTCATCAATCGCTGTCTCAATCTCCAATAAACGATTAGAGAAGGAGAGAGAGAGAGACCTCGATATCTTTCTTGTCAAGCGATCACGTTTCAACTACGAGCGCTCTTGACGCAAACATATCAGCTCTTTCAATGCTGTGGACTCCTGGGTAATCAGGACAGAGAATCCGTTCAAATCTTGGAAACTCCAGTCCTCCGAAATGTCATTTCCACTCGTGGGGGAAACTCTTCCCGGACCCGACGCGGCATGGACCATGAGTCTGACACAATAATTGTTTTCTGGAATGGGGTCTCATAATCGAGCACAGAACGGCAATAAATGCTTCACCCACCATTCTCATTGTGGAAAGCAAAAATTGATAGAGAAAATATAAGCAACCATTGACCAGATAACTACTGCCACTACACGCGTAGCTGACGGTATGGCTTCATACAACGGAAAAGGCCAAAAGAAAGATGAGAAATAATAATAGCCGAAATCCTGTAGCGGCGACGGGTTGACAACTCCTAGGATTGAGAAACTGCACAACTGTTGATGACGCACGTCCGTAGAATCTGACAAGCGATATCACAAGCACAGAAGGTTGGTGTGGACGTGGCTTGAGATATGAGAACATGTGTTTTTGTCCTGCGCCCTGTGTGTTTGAACATTGTTTAGCCTACCAAACCTGTTTGATTCTCCTATTGTGCTCTGTCACTTTCAGCATATAATAAAAATATGAGTGCTGTAGTTCGCTTCTGGTTCACGCTTTCTCCTGGCATCACAAAGTGTAACTAAGCACATATTTCACATTAACACAGCCTGGTTGCTAAACCATCATCAACGTATGTCTTAATGAGCCACTGTATTCACTAGAGCTGAAATCACTAGAATTAGTTTTTGTTCAGCACTCAGCAAGGAGCATCATTTAACACAAAAACAAACGTCAACCTTATTGTTAGTTTAATAACTATTCATTTGGGTGTTCAATGTTAACGTGGTTTATTGTTCTGCAGAAGTCTACTGAGGACAAGTATAGGATTTATTCAGTTACATGACTTCTAGGTTCACCAAGCCTTAAATAGATACCAGCGATATTTATAGGATAGAAACACGGCGCTGTCGTAATGCTGACCACACTACTCAAAGAAACGTATCGATCGCCCATAGACATGGGCAGTGACTAATACAATTGCACATCATACTGGAGTTATGATGGGATTCTTTGTTGTTTCTACTTCCGTCTATTACAATTTATGTTGCCTTTATCAACGGCTGTTTGTGTGCTTGTCTGCTGTTCTCATGGCTCCGGTTCAGTGTGTGGATGTGTTGTTGTTGCCTTTATCAACGGCTGTTTGTGTGCTTGTCTGCTGTTCTCATGGCTCCGGTTCAGTGTGTGGATGTGTTGTTGTTGCCTTTATCAACGGCTGTTTGTGTGCTTGTCTGCTGTTCTCATGGCTCCGGTTCAGTGTGTGGATGTGTTGTTGTTGCCTTTATCAACGGCTGTTTGTGTGCTTGTCTGCTGTTCTCATGGCTCCGGTTCAGTGTGTGGATGTGTTGTTGTTGCCTTTATCAACGGCTGTTTGTGTGCTTGTCTGCTGTTCTCATGGCTCCGGTTCAGTGTGTGTGGATGTGTTGTTGCCTTTATCAACGGCTGTTTGTGTGCTTATCTGCTGTTCTCATGGCTCGGGTTCAGTTCTCAAATTTGACGAATTATTTTTTTTTTCTGATCATCTCAGCTTGTGCTCGCTCAATCTTTTCAAATGGGTACCAGCTAGGTTTATTGTGGTACTGACCACGTTACACTGAATGTACGATGCTTATGGACAAATATGGGCACTAAAACCGTACAACCTATACATCACGGAACGACGACGAGACCTTGTTTTGTGAATTAGTTTGTGTTTACTTGCCACTAAAACGTGTTTACACATGACCACAATCGGTCAGAAGTCAGAATGACTCCTCCAGATGTGACTGGGAACATCTGGCAAGAGATTATCATGGAGGAGAGCCTGTATGAAACAATGGCAGAACAGCGTTTGAGGCTTACTTTGGCAAAACATGGAAGAGAAAAGACTCATGAAAAAAAAAGATGGAAAACCATGTGGAACAGTGGGCATGACTTTTTCATTCTGTGGCCAAATGTGTTTGTCAAACATTGGTAGAATCAGCCATGAGAGAAGCTGTTCGACAAAAACAAAACATCCCACACACACACACACACACACTGCACAATAGCGTCCACTAAACCGTCTAACAAAGCAAAAGGAGCCAAATATAATCGAGTTATGATGCGATTACTTCCCCTGTCTGATGTTTTGGCTTCATACTTTTTTTTTATAGTCTATTGTTTTTATTTCTTGTTCAAATGCGTCCTTTATTTTTCTCTTGTTTATCTAATTGTATATCTCTTTTAATAAGGCCGTGTCGTTTATTTTGTCTGGATTGCATTTGTCAGATAAATGGCGCAATAACACTTGCCTCATTTGGAGACATTTGTGCAAACACCTTTCTTTTTGCGTTGTCGTCTTCTGTCTGTCTCTCATCTCAGACATTCCCCAATAAAGCTATCTTATATTATGTTTCTTACAAATGGCGCTTTGATCGATAAATTAAGCTTTTATCTTAGTTGTTGCTGAACACTGCTGCTGATTTCAGCCCCACAACAGCATTTTAATTATATATTTTAAAACGAGCAATACATATGTATGTTGTGATGTCAAATACTGTTTCACGATCCTACAACATATATTTGTTCAGCTTGTGACGTCACAACATATTGTGGTACTTTAGCTCAATCGTTGTTCTCTTGGAATAAACACTTTGTGTAAAGCTTGTGACGTCACAAATATTGTAGATCGCCCTCTGATGGAGATTATGAAATCTTTTTTTAGAAGTGTAAGTGGTTATACCTAAGAGTAAGTGTAGTTATTTTAACAAATAAAGAGAAAGCACAGATATAATATTTGTCATAACAATGGTAAGAGGAGATCACATTTCTAACAACTGTCATGATAGTTTTGGAAAACTTTTGACAAAACACGACGTCTTGTGTGCCTTATTTAGATTATAAGATATCCTGGTGATGGCATTCTCCCTCAATTATTTCATTTTTTTTTTAAAGTTGAAATTGGTTTCGTCATCGGCTGAAGAGCGCCCATGGGAGTGCTTTAATGCAAGTTCTAACACAGATCAACATTGGTTTCTTCATCGACTGAAGAGCCACCATGGAAGTGCTTTAACGCATGTTCTAACACAGATCAACATTGGTTTCGTCATCGGCTGAAGAGCGCCCATGGGAGTGCTTTAACGCAAGTTCTAACACCGATCAACATTGGTTTCGTCATCGGCTGAAGAGCGCCCTTGGGAGTGCTTTAACGCATGTTCTAACACCGATCAACATTGGTTTCGTCATCGGCTGAAGAGCACCATGGAAGTGCTTTAACGCATGTTCTAACACCGATCAACATTGGTTTCGTCATCGGCTGAAGAGCGCCCTTGGGAGTGCTTTAACGCAAGTTCTAACAAAGATCAACATTGGTTTCGTCATGGACTGAAGAGCGCCCTTGAAGGTGTTACAAGTTCTAACACCGATCAACATTGGTTTCGTCATCGACTGAAGAGCGCCCATGGAAGTGCTTTAACGCAAGTTCTAACACAGATCAACATTGGTTTCTTCATCGACTGAAAAGCGCCCATGGAAGTGCTTTAACGCATGTTCTAACACAGATCAACATTGGTTTCGTCATCGACTGAAAAGCGCCCATGGAAGTGCTTTAACGCATGTTCTAACACAGATCAACATTGGTTTCGTCATCGACTGAAAAGCGCCCGTGGAAGTGCTTTAACGCAAGTTCTAACACAGATCAACATTGGTTTCTTCATCGACTGAAAAGCGCCCATGGAAGTGCTTTAACGCATGTTCTAACACAGATCAACATTGGTTTCGTCATCGACTGAAAAGCGCCCGTGGAAGTGCTTTAACGCATGTTCTAACACAGATCAACATTGGTTTCAAGTAAAACACAGAAGCTTATCTGAGAAGATTTTTTTACCCAGAGAAATGTCACGAGCCTTTTTTTTTACAAAGATAGAAGACTTTTAATGCCTTTGCAGCAGGAGGTCATGTGATCCCCGTCAACCAAATGTTTGGTCCCTTTCTCGTGCTCTGTAACAAGTAAGGTCTGAGTGCTTTTTGTGTTGTTTTCTCACATGGTGTAGAAACTTGGACTATCTCTAACATAAAGGCTGATGAAGTTCTACACAGCGTCGTAATGTGAGAGGGGGAGCTAGTGAGCGGGCTGAACCGGGCACGCAATTAGTGGCAGCACAATTTCAAACAGAAAAAAAGAATATTTATAATAATGTATTTTTAGATTAGCAGGTTGGGGCGCAATCGTTGCTAACAACCTATGTTACGCCACTGGTATGGCTGTCAACACCACCGCATCTCTTTCTTTTCTCGGAATTGAGATCAGCGAACTAACTGATCGACTCTTAGCTAAGTACTGACGTCAGACGCTACTTATCTCTACGTGGTCGCTCCGGAAACAGACCACCCAGTGTTGCCCAGAGAGTAATGAAGAAAATAACATTCCCCCCCCCCCCCAAAATAGACTGTTACCAAGTCGTTGATGTCTGTGCTATATTTGGGGTTTGTGGTGAGGTGTAGAACGCAGCAAACAATGATACGGCAATAGGAGACAACTCTGACCATCTTAAGTATCTAGTAGATCAAGTGTTTCTGCCCATGATTTATTACAGTGACAGGAAACTTGTGCAGTTTTGCTATTGGAGGTAGTCTGGTCATCAGAGACGGACTCGTCTTCGTGGTGGGAAGGGTTTGAGATACAATTGTGGGATATGCGATGAATAAGGATTTGAACCAAATGGGAGACGATCGCAATATTTATCTTCTCTATATATGTTAGACACACAGGTGAATCATTTCTACGTGCACTACCTAACGAACAACATTTTACTATAAAAACTTATTAACATAAACCCAGCAGCCAGGGAAGATGTAGCTGCAGGCCGAAATCTTTGGAAATACACTCTAAAGCTCCAACTCAAACAAGAAGCTGACAGATTCATAGAAAAAAATAATAATATACGGCGAAAGAAAAGAAAAAAGAACATTTCTAAGGGCGCTGGAAAATCCATAGTCAACTATGACTGGCGGAGGCTACTGCTACCTAACGAAACTGGAGAAGACTACAAGATAAGGCCACAATCACAAGTTTGCTCGCACTCTTTCACATCACATGGCGATTATACTTTGCTATCTAACTATTCTTATCAAATGATCATTTATCGAACTAGGTTCTCGAATTGGAATGCAACGTTTCTGAGCTACCACGAGAATGCGGTATAAGAACAGATCGGGTTCACCAGTCCTGACGACAGCAGCCAACTATGGGTAAATGTGTCAATCTCTTAGTGAATATTCTTGCCACGCCAACTAACCACTCCTTGCATCCATGTTCCACTAGGTGACCTTTCCATTCTGGAGGTGTACATCCACATGAGTCGAGCAGTCGGTTTCTACGTCCTTCAGACTTACGTCCCTTGCTACCTGATCGTCAGTTTGTCGTGGGTATCGTTCTGGATTAACAGAGACGCGGCGCCAGCCAGAGTACTTCTAGGTCAGTGAACTAATCGCAGCATCATATGTCGGTATGAGACTCTTCTCTGCTACATCATATGTCGGTATGAGACTGTTCTCTGCTACATCATATGTCGGTATGAGACTGTTCTCTGCTACATCATATGTCGGTATGAGACTGTTCTCTGCTACATCATATGTCGGTATGAGACTGTTCTCTGCTACATCATATGTCGGTATGAGACTGTTCTCTGCTACATCATATGTCGGTATGAGACTCTTCTCTGCTACATCATATGTCGGTATGAGACTGTTCTCTGCTACATCATATGTCGGTATGAGACTGTTCTCTGCTACATCATATGTCGGTATGAGACTGTTCTCTGCTACATCATATGTCGGTATGAGACTGTTCTCTGCTACATCATATGTCGGTATGAGACTGTTCTCTGCTACATCATATGTCGGTATGAGACTGTTCTCTGCTACATCATATGTCAGTATGAGACTGTTCTCTGCTACATCATATGTCAGTATGTGTGTCAATACTGTTCTCTGCTACATCATATGTCAGTGTGAGTCTGTTCTCTGCTACATCATGTCAGTATGAGTCTACTCTTCTCTGCTACATCATGTGTCAGTATGAGTCTACTCTTCTCTGCTACATCATATGTCAGTATGAGTCTACTCTTCTCTGCTACATCATATGTCAGTATGAGTCTACTCTTCTCTGCTACATCATATGTCAGTATGAGTCTACTCTTCTCTGCTACATCATATGTCAGTAAGAGTCTGTTCTCTGCTACATCATAATTATTTCACATCACTGACTGTGTCACCATCCCTTGGAGATACTCACGGCGATTGTTGGTAGTCCAATGCTAAATCGAAGATTATTACCAAAATTAGCATGCTGCTACAGATATAGTTTTAAAAAAAAAGTAAAGTACCCTTGTCACGCCAAGTGGCATATAGGGATTAGGTGTTAGTGACCATAAATTTTACAGACCTTCGGCACATGATTTTTGGGGTAATGTGGTCGGTATTACGCCCGTGCCGCTTTACTTTTGCAGAAAAAAATCCGGTAGCCATTAAAGGCTGGGTGAACCGGAAGCCGTTGGGATCGAATCCTACCTCTTGTCCTTTGTAGTCCAGTTCACTAACCACTTTGCTATCGCGGCTCCCACAGATATTGAATTATTTGCGGGTCATCATCATTGCACTCCGAACATGTCCATAGGAGCTCAGATCCCCTCCTCAGCAAGTCCCACAGTGTCCAGCGACTGACGACTCCAGTTCTATGTTGGTTGATAAGTCTTCTTACACGGACACCAAGTTTCTCATTTCTGGCCGTGCCCATCTTAACTCCCATTTCCATCATCCGAAGAAGTGACGTGGATCTGTGTTTGTTGAAGTCCTGTGCTCTTCCCACACATAGAAAGAGGCAAAAAGCTTTGCCTTTACCAGGAATCTAACCCATTTTCACCTGCTGTAGCATAACAGCTAATCACAAATGGAAACAACAAATTCAACCAAATATTTATATTCTACATATAGTTACTGCAAGAACATGTTAAAATGCATTGATTATTTGTCATTATATTCATGAACACTTCATTTTCCTTCCACTCAGTAAAGTGACACTCCAACAGCAGCAATCTATCTCTCCCATTATCTGATGTAACACTCCAACACGAACAATCTCTCCCATTATCTGATGTAACACTCCAACACGAACAATGTCTCCCATTATCTGATGTAACACTCCAACACAAACAATCTCTCCCATTATCTTATGTAAAACTCCAACATGAACATTCTCTCCCATTACCTGATGTAACACTCCAACAAGAACAATCTCTTCCATTATCTGATGTAACACTCCAGCACAAGCAATCTCTCCCATTATCTGATGTAACACTCCAACATGAACATCTCTTCCATCATCTGATGATGATGATGATGATGATGATGCGTTCGTCCGATGATTTGAGGTATTCTAACGGATACGAACCGTAGACTTCCTCCTCGTCATCCGCCCTTAAAAGGACGTTAAGTGGACGTAGTTACGTTGTGTTGAAGTTTGCAGTGTAACACTGTGATATCTGCGCCTTTCGGCCCAACACATCCGATTTCAGCCGACGCTTTTTTGTGTACCGGGTTCGTCTTCCCACTTCGATCCTGCTCGCTTGGCCAGACTAGACAGGTTAGTCTGTTTCTAGAGGCACCACGAAGAGGTGTAGCAGGGTCTGGATGGTTCTGGTTCACCGATCCTGGCGCAAGCCATCAGTTGTGAGTCACTGACGACTTCCAGCTCTGGTGCTGGGGGGGCGCGCCTTCGCCTCCCTTCCATCATCTGATGTAACACTCCAGCACAAACAATCTCTCCCATTATCTGATGTAACACTCCAACAAGAACAATCTCTTCCATTATCTGATGTAACACTCCAGCACAAACAATCTCTCCCATTATCTGATGTAACACTCCAACATGAACAATCTCTTCCATTATCTGATGTAACACTCCAGCACAAACAATCTCTCCCATTATCTGATGTAACACTCCAACAAGAACAATCTCTTCCATTATCTGATGTAACACTTCAGCACAAACAATCTCTCCCATTATCTGATGTAACACTCCAACATGAACAATCTCTCCCATTATCTGATGTAACACTCCAACATGAACAATCTCTCCCATTATCTGATGTAACACTCCAACATGAACAATCTCTCCCATTATCTGATGTAACACTCCAGCACAAGCAATCTCTCCCATTATCTGATGTAACACTCCAGCACAAGCAATCTCTCCCATTATCTGATGTAACACTCCAGCACAAGCAATCTCTCCTATTATCTGATGTAACACTCCAGCACAAGCAATCTCTCCTATTATCTGATGTAACACTCCAGCACAAGCAGTCTCTCCCATTATCTGATGTAACACTCCAGCACAAGCAATCTCTCCCATTATCTGATGTAACACTCCAGCACAAGCAATCTCTCCCATTATCTGATGTAAAACACTCCCCTATGAGCACTTTGTCCTTGCAGGTGCCACAACAATCCTCAGCACAGCAGCTATTGGGATGACTGTGAGAGAAGGTCTGCCTCGTGTCCCTTATGCTACAGCCCTCGATGTATTCCTCAATGTGTGTATTGTATACGAAATGGCGGCTCTCATGGAGTATGCTGCAGTCAACTACTTCACCAAGCTCATGCCAAAAGAAGGGCCTGCAGATGATGATGAAGAAGAGTGTGTGGTATGTTATTTTTTAATGCAAGTTCTAATTGACTGCATACACTTTTTGACAAGTCAGTTTAAAGAAAGTAGTCGTTACTACTATGATTACTGGTATCTCTGATGTGACCAAATGTGATACTGCATATACGAGCCTTCTATTTTCATCATATGTTGGGTACATCTGTATAAATTAATCAATATCCCTGAACTCAGGGTCCAGAGGTGCCCAGTTTGTCCCAGTATTTGACACAAATTATGTGCCCCAATGATAGCTTCTTTAACTTGGTTAAACACAATCATAGTTTGCTGTCTCATTGCCCACATTAACTGTTTATTCCGCAAGTCTTATAACTACACCTTTATAATTCATCGTGTCTCTCTCCAGTCTTAGAGACACCTCAATATACCTGTCTTATCCATATCTCACTATAGGTGGGAAGTAAACTTATCAGCTTCTTTCATTGCTAAGGACCAGGCCAGTAGATCCACGCAAGTACTTCAAGGCTCAGAGCCTCTAAGTGCCCTATATGTTTCTAAGTATCATCTTACCCACTGCATCGGGTGCTCAGAATTCATTTTTACCAGCACCACATCATCAAACATTCCTATCCCTAGTGTGTTGCAAAGATGATAGTTTATGACCTGTGTGGTGCATGAATGTTATTTTCTCAGTTCTGCTGCACTTTGAAGGAAAGCATTCTATAAGTTAACGATGAGTATTTCCACTCTCCTGTGTGGTACATGAATGTTATTTTCTCAGTTCTGCTGCACTTTGAAGGAAAGCATTCTATAAGTTAACGATGAGTATTTCCACTCTCCTGTGTGGTACATGAATGTTATTTTCTCAGTTCTGCTGCACTTTGAAGGAAAGCATTCTATAAGTTAACGATGAGTATTTCCACTCTCCTGTGTGGTGCATGAATGTTATTTTCTCAGTTCTGCTGCACTTTGAAGGAAAGCATTCTATAAGTTAACGATGAGTATTTCCACTCTCTTGTGTGGTACATGAATGTTATTTTCTCAGTTCTGCTGCACTTTGAAGGAAAGCATTCTATAAGTTAACGATGAGTATTTCCACTGGTTGGCTTTTATCCTGTTAGAAACGGTCATCATAAAGTTAGAGACAGTAACAACAGCAAGTAGGGCACCAAATGTTGTCACATACAGAAGTGTTCCTGTACTTCAAATTCCTACTAGTGTACAAGTAGCTGCACTAACCTTTCACTGACTGGTTTAATTGTGCGAGACTGTAATGTGGTGTATGACTGATCTATATGCATACAACTTTTATTGTGATCATTCTCTCAAACTTGTTTCCATAATCTCAGACAGAGACGTTTGTCAACAACCAAGTTGTTCCGTCTGCTGATGACAAGCTAGCTCCTGAGGGAGAGGCTCTGTTAAATGTAAACAACGAACATGTGGCGGTGACAGATTTGCCGGACCACAACGATGTGGTTGGTAAAAGTAAGTACTTGTGTGAATAACTATGGAAATAACTTAGTTCAACAATTTGAACAATTTATGTCAGAGATTACACAATTGTTTGCAGCAACTCTGTAATGCAAGTGTTTAGATACTTTAGCACAGGAGATACTTTATCTCAACTTTTCCCAAACTCAAACTGCAACACCCTTTTCAAAGGGCCAGGTAAGGTCTTGCCACATTTATATTAAAAAAAAAAACAAAAACATTTATAATAGGGGAAAGAAAACATAAGAAAATAGGTTTCAGAAAATCATTCTAATCTTACATTTACAGATGATGGTTGCACAACCATCTGGACAACCAATGTCAATATTTGTAATTGTTTCCTAAAACTAACCTCCATCCAATATCCAACATTAACTCTATTTTCTAGTGTTTGTTTTGATATAACAGAGGTATGTAGAGGCAAATGGCAATAAAACACTCAGGGTGATCTTCAGCTGTGTTTATGGGGTAGCTCACCTTTTAATAATAGTCCACACTCGTATGTTAGTAGAAAATGGAGCTGATTAAAAGTTAATTTTGTTACCAACTTTAGCAAATGAATTTTGCACTGTTATGAATTAATTTTTTTTGTCCAGTTTCATCAAGTACACCTGCTCCACAACTTTCTATCTTTACAGTGGTTTATCATTTCTGTTGTTGACTTCCTACCATGTGTCTCTTGAACTGTCTGGAATCTTTCCCCTCTGTTTCTTTCTAAATTTTGTTTCCTCAATTTTTCCAGTTGTTACAATTTATTCCATCTGTTTCCTTCTCACTCATGACAAAATGATGATGATGATGGTTGTTCTTGTTAATTAGCTACATTCTTCTTGACCTTATTAACTATATCTTGCTTCATTCATGATAGCTATTTTTGTTTGTTAAAAAGCAGGAACTGTTCAACTATTCTCAGCAATCTATAGCACAATCTCAGCAATCCATATCACAATCTCAGCAATCCATAATACAAGCTCAGCATTCTATAGCATAATGTCAGCAATCAATATCAGAAGGAAAATGGTAATTTTTTTAATTCCCGATAATTGTGTAATGTGTGTAGTCTTTATTGTTTAACATTTAAAATCATTATTACATTCTGGTTGTGTCTTTCCTAGAAGTCCATACCTGTCTGCATGCATTCTGGAGTTGCATTGTGGGAAATTCAGACTACCGTCAGCGGAGAGCAGAGTCAGCAGATCCAGAGGCTGGAAACAGTGTCAGCAACATAGACATGGTGTCTAGATTAGTGTTTCCACTGACCTTTGGCGTATTCAATTTCTGCTATTGGATTATGTATTTTTACCTGCAAGTTAGTTGACTAGATGGTAAGGTCTGCCTCAACGTCACCTGCTTTTTATGATGTCACAAACACAATAAACCTACTTCAGAGATGGTTTCAAATGACTGTTTCAGGTGCCTATATAGAAAATGGCAGGCAATTCCTTGATTTGTTCAAAATAGGGCAATCATTAAGTTGTCTGTCTGCCTGTGTGTTCTTGTTTATTTTTTTTTTTTATGAAAATTTAACACTGAGGTTTATTTTATATCAGCCTATCAAGTATTCAAATCATACTTTGAATTGAGTCATGGAAAAATGGTTTAGTGTTTTTGTTTTCAAATCTTAATTTTGTTTGTTAACTTTCCCAAGAATATGTTAACTGTAACTGTGCCTGGTTAGAGAATTTGGTGCACAAATTGTCTTAGTTCAGAACACCTGGAGGAAACGTATCTGTTGAAGATAGAAATTGGTTCTGTGTGGACACTTAGATCAGCTCAGTAGAAGTAGGGAAAGCAGTTGATGTATTTGCACACCTTTATGTTGTTTATGACAATTAATAATTTTGTCACATTTTCTTTCACACAGATTTTCAAATGCATATTCATGTAGATAACCCATACAAGTGTTATATAACAAAATATCATATTTTTATTTAAAAGGACAAATATAAAATAGAAACTAATAGATGATATCTGAAAGTAATATGCAAGTATACATTCCATAAATAACTCTAGATAACACTGATAGGTCCAAAAACTGTATATACACTTTAATAGTAGTTATTCTCATTTTAAATAAAATTCAAATTGGATAATGGCAGAAATATATACAATTATGCTTTCTCTATGAGATATCAGTAGCCATACGATGTCTAAAGTCATTCCAAAAACAAAGAGAATTGATCCTTAGCTTTCAAGCAATTCATGAATATTTAAAGTGGTGGTGGTGGTTTGAGAATGTGCATGAAGTACAACAATAATGTAAGTTTAGCACTGAACCACCAACACACATAGTAATCACAAGCATTTGTGGTGAGCTTGAAATCTATGGCACTGTGTATGATGTGCATGCTCATGATAATTTTGAAACCTATGGCACTGTATATGATGTGCATACTCATGATAATTTTGAAACCTATGGCATTGTGTGTGATGTTCAAAAGAAAAGTGCTAGAAGACTTCATACAGCAACAAGTCCTTTTTCTATGTTGCAACAGTTTACATGCTCACCAGAGAAGCCTGTTGAACAAGGCCTACCTTGAAGACATTCTACCAGGATACTGGACAGGATGAAAGGTACTTTTGAAATCTCTGCAGATCCGCACTCCCTGTATTTCTACAACCTAGTAGATGTGGTTTCATGATAGTTTGTAACAGCTCAACTAGAAGTTTACTTTTTTTTTTAAACAACAATGTGTATTTTTCTTGTGTTAAGAAAGATCAATACATGTGAGATGCGATGCTTGAGAAAAGTAACAAACAACACAAGAAGAGATAGAATACCAAATGAAACCATAAGAAAAATGGTAGGAACAAAACCCTGCCAAGAATATATAGAACAACAACAACTTAAATGGTTCGGCCACCTGGTCAGAATGAATCCTCACCAATCACCATCAAGGGCGTTCTTCTCGAGAATGCATGGAAAAAGACCAAGAGGAAGACCCAGAAGAAGATGGATAGATGCAGTGACAGAGACATGTAACAACAAAGGAAAATCACTAATTCAGACAATTCGAGCAGCACAAGAACGACAAATGATATAAATCACGACACCTTTTAGGTATCAGTGAAAGAGAAAAGAAGAAGAAGAAGAAGAAAGAAATGTCACAAAGAGAGTTTTTAATTTTTTGTTTGCCTTATATCAAGAGTTATTTGCCTTTAAGTTGACATAGTAGTTAAAACATAAAGGTGATTTGTTTCTTTTATATATACTTTGGTTCTAAATGTAAGGACCTTGTGCCTCCTTCAAAATACTCAAAAGAGCAGCCGAGAGGGAGCGTGAACATTTTGGAGCACTATCTCCATATTATTCACCACATAAGAATTTTGGCAGATACTGTGATGAGAGAAGCTGTTCAGTAAAAGAGCATCGAGTATAAGATGTTAATATATTACCAAGCTACTGACTAATCATGATTGATTGCTACCAACCATCCCTTTCAAGACGCCAAAAATCATACACCCATATCCTATGATATATTCACTGGTGGCAGTTACTATCTTGTACTTCTACTTGAAGGTTATTATGATGGAATTACTGACTCAACAGCCTTACCTTACTGACATAGAATTTCAGAGTATAAAACAAATATCTTATAGGTGTCACCAAGATAACTAAGAGACAGAGAAGTAACAACTTTCAGTGCTTTCCCATGGATCTAAATGCTGTAGAAAATGACAAAAGAAAACACGACAATTTATAATTTCATGCAGCCTACTTGAGGAAATTATTCAGAATAGTTTATCAAACAAGATAATCAGCATGAGAACTGTTAATGAGGTACAATCAAGAGGAAGTGCACACAAAGTAGTGCTTCAGCTGATTAGGATAGAAGAAATCTAGGAACAAGCACCAGAACTGTCTTGTAGTGACTCTAAGAGAAAAGAGTGACAGACAAATGACAACATGGTAGAGAACAGAATAAGTAGTAGTAAGCAATAAAGTTTAGACTTATGGAAAACTGTAAAGAATGTCACATAGAACAATTTTGTTATTGCCCTTGAAGATGTCACAATCTGTATTGGCCAGTAGTCATGGAAAAGGAAGAAAACAGTGCAGTGAAGTGGCAAAAATCAGAGACGGCATTACTTACCAACACAATATTATTAAATGTATTGATTATGGACATTACTTGCCAACACAATATTATTAAATGTATTGAGTAATGGACATTACTTGCCAACACAATATTATTAAATGTATTGAGTAATGGACATTACTTGCCAACACAATATTATTAAATGTATTGAGTAATGGACATTACTTGCCAACACAATATTATTAAATGTATTGAGTAATGGATATTACTTGCCAACACAATTAGTGTATCCAGTAACAGACATTACTTTTATTCACAATATTATTAAGTGTATCCAGTAATGGACATTACTTGCAAAATTCACAATATTATTTAGTGTATCCGATGATGTGAACATTTTGCTGTGCTGTATATATTTCTCAGAAAACTGACATGAGTTTGAAAGCTCTTTCATTGTGCTTGAAATGTTCATGTATGTGTTTCTTCATATGTAATCATTGTAGACTTGTTACTAGCAGCCTGAGGAATGACAAGTTTTTAAAGACCTTGTTTAGTCTAGGCAACATTTTAGCCCATTTGTCAGATTGTGTTTGACATAACATTGTTGGCTTTTATGACTTTCAGTAACATGTTGAGCTAGAACCCTGTAGTTTTAGAATTGTGAGTTACAGCTTGGATGTCATTCCAGCTTGGATGTCATTCCAGCTGCATGATTTTGAAGATCTCCATCTTTTTTTTAATCTTTAAGCTTACTAGAGGTGAAACATTACACAGCGCCCAACACCAAGGGGATTCTCCAAACAAGAAAGACTAAAATGTATGCTCTAGTTCTGAGTTTTCTTAAAGAATTATAGCATATTGCTCTTAGTTCTTTAATCTTAGCATTTATTATCTCTAGAGATTTGGAGATGCCAAATTAAAACTAGCTAGGCTCAAGAAGCAGCTAGCATAATAGGTCATCTCCATGAAGCATCACAACAAATAGATATCTGAATCAATCCGGTGAGGTAATTCACTTCACAAACAAGAGTATAAAATCCCCCCCCCAGGATGTACCACAGGAAAGTGGTTTACCTTTGAACTGAAGAGCAGCATGAATCTTTACCTGCTTTTAAATAACTAATATATTGCTAACAATATTATAAGCAATTAACATGTAGAAATTCATACACATTTTGTTCATGGCTTTTCTTCTACCTAGATTTGATCCAAAATAAATTATCTGTACATATTTTTGTTTTCATTACTTGTCTGGTACAGTTTATTACTTGTTACACTGTCATTTTTGTATTTTAAAAAATAATATTTGTATTGTTATTAGATAACTGTACTTATATTTTTTGGTATGTGACAAAATAAAAGAAAGTTTGTGTATGTTGAAAACATCAAGTTTGTTATTCTTCAACTAATTTAATCCAAATGTAAACAAAGAGCAGTTACTTTTGAAAGCTGGAGAAGTAAGCCAAAATGTCATTACAAGAACTAAAGAAAGTTAGTTCTGACTTAATCTACTAGCAACCACCTCTCAATAAACAAAAATGTTAATTCAAACACATGTACTGGGTAGAAAGGTGTATCTCTTCATTTCAAACATTCTGAGGTTACACTGAACTGAGACTTTGGGAAGGCAACAACTCAACAATCAATCAACCTCTTCCCTTCTTCTTTCCTCTCTCTCTCTCTCTCTCTCACCCCCTCTTATATGTGCATTTTTCCTCAGATGGTTGAAGAAACAGGCCCTGCTTGTGTGGGATCAGTTTCATTCTCACAAAACAGAATATGTTCACAATAAACTCAAGCAATTGAAAGTTCAGTTAGTTGTAAATAATGGAGGCCTAACTAGTCAGCTTCAACTTTCAGATGCCTGCACTAAAAACCAATTAAGGGATGTGTGAACAAGAAGTGGATGATGTCCTCGAAAAATAAGAAAGAGACCAAAAATTGTGCACGTTTGTGAATGGGTCAAAGCTTCAGGAGATGCTGTGAAAACTGAGACAGTCTTTAATCATTTAAAAAGTGTAGTATTAGTAATGCACCTGATGGTACAGAGTACAATTTGTTGTATGAGGACTCAAATTCTGATTTAGAAAACATTTCTAGTGACTCTTCTTTTAGCCCTGAGGTTAATGTCTGGGTTTTATGAAGAAGATTCAAATGTATTCTTTACCTAATTATATTAGGTATTTATTGAAAGTGAACTTATGTATTATATTTAATATACTGTAAATTCATAATTTTCAATGATCAAGTTTTCTTTTTTTCCCTCTCAAAAAACAGTGTACAAAAAAGTGGCTGCATCTTATAAAAGAATAAATATAGTAATTTAAATTTAAAAAATAAATGAACTTTTAACATACTGAATGGAAGCATCATCCAAAAATAATTAACTGTATAATTGTATAAACTATACCTCTATGTTTATATACCAAATATTGACTTGATAACTCTAACTATATGCTAAATACTGACACAATAACTCTATGCAAATATACCAAATATTGACGTAATAACTATGCAAATATAACAAATATTTACTCAATAACTCTAAGCAAAATACCAAATATTGACGTCATAACTTTAAAGAAAAATAGTCTACATATTCTCATTATGAAGGCCTCAAGAATAAAAACATGACTGATAGCTCTGTCATCTTATTGAAGAATCTTGTAGCACAAGCTGGCTGCCACTAAAATCAAGAATGGCTGTTCCATGGAATCCAATGTTCGTCAAAACAACAACAATTTCACAAATTGCAAACAGACTGTAAACTGTGGATCAAGAGAGAC
The DNA here is from genome assembly GCA_032433765.1 of Megaustenia siamemsis. NCBI lineage: Eukaryota > Metazoa > Mollusca > Gastropoda > Stylommatophora > Ariophantidae > Megaustenia > Megaustenia siamemsis. The sequence goes on from JAVIAB010000001.1 coordinate 50,821,870, forward strand.
AAGATTAAGATGATGATACATTCTAAGGCCAAACCACTCAAAGCCTAAATTAATCAGAAAGCTTCATCATATATATTGACTATTTAATTTGAAATATGACCTCACTGCATTGGAAACTGTCACAAAAAAGGGTAATCAGTCCCTCTGTAGACGATGACCAGTTTAACAGTAGCCATCTATTGCAAGTAATGATGACAAGTTTTACAGTAGCCATCTATTGCAAGTAATGATGACCAGTTTAACAGTAGCCATCTATTGCAAGTAATGATGACAAGTTTAACAGTAGCCATCTATTACAAGTGATGATGACAAGTTTAACAGTAGCCATCTATTGCAAGTAATGATGACAAGTTTAACAATAGCCATCAATTGCAAGTAATGATGACAAGTTTAACAGTAGCCATCTATTGCAAGTAATGATGACAAGTTTAACAGTAGCCATCTATTGCAAGTAATGATGACCAGTTTAACAGTAGCCATCAATTGCAAGTAATGATGACAAGTTTAACAGTAGCCATCTATTGCAAGTAATGATGACAAGTTTAACAGTAGCCATCTGTTACAAGTAATGATGACCAGTTTAACAGTAGCCATCTATTACAAGTGATGATGACAAGTTTAACAGTAGCCATCTATTGCAAGTAATGATGACAAGTTTAACAGTAGCCATCTATTACAAATGATGATGACAAGATTAACAGTAGCCATCTATTGCAAGTAATGATGACCAGTTTAACAGTAGCCATCTATTGCAAGTAATGATGACCAGTTTAACAGTAGCCATCTATTGCAAGTAATGATGACAAGTTTAACAGTAGCCATCTATTGCAAGTAATGATGACCAGTTTAACAGTAGCCATCTATTGCAAGTAATGATGACCAGTTTAACAGTAGCCATCTATTGCAAGTAATGATGACAAGTTTAACAGTAGCCATCTATTACAAGTGATGATGACAAGTTTAACAGTAGCCATCTATTGCAAGTAATGATGACAAGTTTAACAATAACCATCAATTGCAAGTAATGATGACAAGTTTAACAGTAGCTATCTATTGTAAGTAATGATGACAAGTTTAACAGTAGCCATCTATTACAAGTGATGATGACAAGTTTAACAGTAGCCATCTATTGCAAGTAATGATGACAAGTTTAACAGTAGCTATCTATTACAAGTGATGATGACAAGTTTAACAGTAGCCATCTATTGCAAGTAATGATGACAAGTTTAACAGTAGCCATCTATTGCAAGTAATGATGACAAGTTTAACAGTAGCCATCTATTGCAAGTAATGATGACCAGTTTAACAGTAGCCATCAATTGCAAGTAATGATGACAAGTTTAACAGTAGCCATCTATTACAAGTGATGATGACAAGTTTAACAGTAGCCATCTTTGGCAAGTAATGATGACAAGTTTAACAGTAGCCATCTATTACAAATGATGATGACAAGTTTAACAGTAGCCATCTATTACAAATGATGATGACAAGTTTAACAGTAGCCATCTATTACAAATGATGATGACAAGATTAACAGTAGCCATCTATTACAAATGATGATGACAAGTTTAACAGTAGCCATCTATTACAAATGATGATGACAAGATTAACAGTAGCCATCTATTACAAATGATGATGACAAGTTTAACAGTAGCCATCTATTACAAATTATGATGACAAGATTAACAGTAGCCATCTATTACAAATGATGATGACAAGATTAACAGTAGCCATGTATTGCTGCAAGTGATAATGACAAAGTTTAATAGCAGTCATCCATTGCAAATGATGATGACATCTGCTTCAGACTTGTGAAGTTACACCTCACTTGTGTGAATGGTGGTGACTGTAGACTTTCATTATAGTATAACATCCTCTGTCAGAGTTAGGACATGTATGATCATAGCTGACTGCATGACTGTTGATTGTTTCACCTTTTCTGGAATACTTTCATCATTTCTCATCAATCTGAGTTTCTTAGTGCCACATACACCTAGAGTGATGCTATCATTATTTCTTTATACTTATATTTTCATGTCTCCACATTCCACCCATCCTCTAACATGTAACACATCCTTTCACATCTCATTATTCCATCTCTTATCTCTCGGTCAACTTCTTAACTTAATCATCCTAGATGTAGTAGTAGTTATCTGTGCCTCACTGTTTGTTGTTGTTGTTCTCGTTTTCTCATGAAGGCCGCTTGTGGGCTGAAGCGTCAGTATTTTGTTGTGTCCCTTTTTTGTAAAGCTCTCACCACACCTTATAGAAGTGTACGCTATACCCCACTACTGGCTCCTTGATGCTATTGTGCCATAACAGTTGGTCCTGCACATTGGCTTGACAAGAGGTAACATCAATATTTAATTTTCTAAAAGACACTTTCATAGAAACTCAGAACCATTTCTTCTGTTTACCAGACAAAAGCTTGCCCTCATCATATAATTGTTGTTTTGAAATGCAATAAGCAGACATGTCCAGCCTATTTAACTTGGGTTTCTTGCAACTGTGTATAGGTGGCTGGAATTTTTGCTTCTTTGTGGAGGGATTTCAGTGTCTGATACTTGATTCTATCACTTTATTCTGAGTTATCTATAGGATCGTCATGAGGAGGTAGTAGCCATTAAGTTTTTGTTCATGTTTGCTATCTATGTCCATGACTCAAGTGCATAGATCAGATTAGTGAACAGCAATGCTTGAGAGACTTTCAGTTTCATAAAAAGATGGATACTCCTCTAATCTCAAACACTGTCACATTCGTCTAAATAAAGTAGTAAATTTGGAGAATTTGTTTGTCATCTCATTAGTCTAAATAAAGTAGTAAATTTGGAGAATTTGTTTGTCATCTCATTAGTCTAAATAAAGTAGTAAATTTGGAGAATTTGTTTGTCATCTCATCAGTCAATGTTTATTGAAGCCAAATTGGCTGTTTTCTTTAAATATCCTCATAGGTTGTCCTTAGTCTACCTTTTCTTCCCTCAGTCCTCTGGTAGTTTTCTTACCTGTCTTCTGGTGGTTAGCTCACCTGTCTTCTGGTGGTTAGCTCACCTGTCTTCTGGTGGTTAGCTCACCTGTCTTCTGGTGGTTAGCTCACCAGTATTTTGGTGGTTAGCTCACCTGTCTTCTGGTGGTTAGCTCACCAGTATTTTGGTGGTTAGATTTTCAACTCTCAGCTTCACTTCTTAACTACCTCTTCTTCTTCTTCTTTTTCCCTGTACCACTGTATCACACTTTCAATGTCTCTGTACTCTTCTGTTCTTGTGGGGATAAAAAGTTGGTCATTTATCTCAAGGACCATTTCGTCTCAGAGGTCTTTACAGTTAGCATCTAAAGTGATCTGTCTTCCTCATATCTATAATATGTCCTGTGTGTCAGACATTTCAGGCAGGAGTATCCATGCATATACTTCAGTAAGATTAAAGTTATACTGGTAACTGAGTTGTGATGATTAGGCTAGGGTTGGTCTTCTGAATATTATTACAGTTATCTATCTACAGTCACCTACAAGTTATTTATGGATATAAATGGGTCAGTTCTGATATGTTTTCTTTTCATTTTCAAGAAAGAAAGGAAAGAAAAGAAACAAAGTTTTAAAACAACTAAAAATGAAAAGAGAACTACTAAACACAATTCAAACAAGACAAATGAGATTTCTGGGGCATGTTAAAAACACAACAGCCTACTAAAAGTAATTTTGGAAGGGATATACAAGGTAAAAAGAGGCAGAAGCAGACCAAGACTTACATGGATGAGTAACATCAAAAGATGGACAAGTCAGCCTATGACAACCTTCACCATCAAAGCAAGAGACAGAGCAGAATGGCGCTCCATGGTTGCCAACCTTCAATGCGGAGATGGCACTCAATGATGATGAGTTTTGATATGGTAATCAGGTGTGGTTTAGTCTCCTGTAAGGAGAAATCCTTACTGCAACATTTAAAAGACTTCAGATCAGGCAGAATCAGCAATCAGTGGAGTACTCCACCACTGTTTCTGTAGATCTGGAATATCTTGCTTCAGCGTATGCAAAACTTATAGCATAAATAAAGAAGTCAAATAAGTAACAACTCTACTGCTTATGTAAAACTGGTCTGACAAAATTCTTTAACTTTTATTTGTTGTCCGTCTTCACTTTAATAAAATCTGACAAGATAATGCAAAATACAGTCTATAGTCCTTTCGAGCCAAAGACGGCACATAGGGCAGAACCACAATCTCAAAAACAGAAACCTTGCGTGCCAAAGTGGCACATATTGCAGAGATCACTGCTTCTAAAATCTATGGCTCTGTTTCCATAACAATACTTTTTACAATGACAGCTTGTCAAGCCATCGATCAACCTCCTTAGTCGCCTCTTACGACATGCCTGGAAGGTCACAGTGTCACTATTCTTTACTTTCCCTTACAAATACAGTACTTGCCATCAATAAACAAACTACATTCTCCTTGTTAACCACACATCTCAGGCACAGCTGTCTACATAGAGCTATCCCATCAATTAAAAAAATATAGGAATCCTAACAATCTCCCTAGTGCCCATGGCCAGACTTTACAGCTGTTAAAAGCAATTCTATTTCTCTGCTATTGTGATGGTGACCTTCTACCTAGTTCTTCTCACAAAATCTGACTACCTCAACTAGTAATAGGAAACTCTTTATACAGAGCTTTGCAGCAGGAGGCAATCTGATCATCAGAAGTAGGCCCCATCGAGCAAGTGTTTTGGCCTTTTAGCTTCTTGACATTCCAAAGGACGTGGGCCTGCCTGGGTCACGACTCCCAGGTCGTCCCAGGCCTGCATTGAACTCTAAAGCTTACAATATATCAAGTAAAAAAGTAGGACTTCCATTGTAAAGATGGTGGATCTAGGTCACGTTCTCTCGATCGCTGCAGAAAGTGCATTCGGGGTCTGATTAATTTCGTTTCTCCATTGCACTTTTCTACGTTAAAGTAAAAATGATGATCTACTTATTATATCTGAGCCGCTAAAGCGAAGTCATACGCCGGCAACAGTCCCTTTTTGGCAAATCAAGTGTTGTGAATGCGACCTTCTAGACCACCGTCTAGACTTGATCTGCACTTTACGTCACATTGGTGCTGTTCATGACCGTTGTTGGAATTCCTTGGCGCTAGTTATTTCCATGTTACTCATTAATGTAAACTACTTTGTCAGCCGCAGTTTTATCTCTTTAGGGAATTTGCACCATTTTTTTTTCGTCATAGGCTGCTTTCACTAGAGTAATCAGGATTCAAAAGGGAGCAAAATTGTTGTGTGTATGACATTGTAGTGTGCTACGTCATCGTAATGGCTCATCGTACATCCATAGACCGGCCATACGCTAATCTTACAGTCTGTTGTTTGATGTGCGATGGGGATAATCTGACAACTAACTGTGTGTCTATATGTTCGGAATTGGAGTCAACAACGATGGCCTAACATCATCAAGCGCTATACATTTTTAAAAAATACGACGATCATCATTTTCAAGAGGACGTGAACTTTCGGTATATGGTGGATAGGTGGCAGGAACCATTGAAGGCTATGCATGAAAAGTGTTCCTTGTTGCAGTTTCCTCACATTCAAAGTCCGGCTTGTTGCAGGAGCTACTGAGTTAAGTGTTCTGTGCACACTGTGAGCTGTGTGTCTCATCCGTTTTGATCATGTTTCGATATTCCAATTGTTTATGATGAATGATGATATCGTATGACAGGGAACAGTTGGCTGTATTCACTTTCTGCATGGTTTCGTCTTATGTCTTTTGGCATGTGCTGAGACTGCTACGATGGGGACTACAGTTACCTTTCTTTGTTTGGGTGATGAGATATTAATTAGGATGATTCCGCTGACATGGGCAGTTGAGCAATTATGGATTTTAATTTGTTTGCAGTGATACCGGGATAAGACCAACATTATGAGAATTAATGCAGTTGGCAATAACCAAATAAAACTAGGAGAAATACCTCTACTAGACGTACAATCTTATATATATCTGGGCAGTAATATAGATAAAGAGGGAGGAACAGAAAACGATACCAAAATAAGGATATCAAAAGCAAGAGGAGCTTTCATTGCACTGGGAAACATATGGAAATCCAAAGAAATTAGGCTAAATACAAAAATACAAATTTTCAACTCCAATGTTAAGTCGGTTCTATTATATGGCTGTGAAACATGGAGAATAACAAAATTGACAATCACGAAGGTACAGACTTTCATTAATGGATGCTTGCGCAGAATAAAGGGATGGAAATGGCAGGACAAAGTCACAAACGTGGAATTATGGAAATGTACCGGTCAAATACCAGTGGATAAAGAAATACAGCGAAGACGATGGCGATGGATAGGACACACACTACGGAAACCAACTGAGAGTATTACACAACAGGCCCTTTTTTGGAATCCCCAGGGGAAAAGACAAAGAGGAAGACCAAGGAATTCTTGGAGAAGACAGATTGAAGCAGAGATGAAGATGATGGGGAAGACATGGAATGATCTTAAAAGAATTGCAAAAAACAGAACGACTTGGAAAGTGTTTGTTGAAGACCTATGCTCCACTGGGAGCTAAAAGGTAGAAGAAGATACCGGGGCCTTCCATAACTAAATAGCTAAGTAAATAAGTAAAGGTTCCCTCCACGCCTTGCTTGGCGTATGGGGAATAAGGTGTTAGTGACCAAATTTTTCTATGGCCACAGCACATTTTTTGGTGATGTGGTCGGTATCATGCCAGGCCACCTTTACTTCCCATAAAAATCTCTGGTACCCATTTTTAGAGCCTGGGTGAACCCCAGAGCCTTGTCAGTCCGAAAAAAAAATTTGCCACTGCTGGGGATCGAACCCAGACCCTTCTGGTCAGGAAGCAAGCACACTAACCACTCAATCACCAAGGCTCTTACAAGATATATATTTGGCACAAAATAACTACACTTACTCTACACAACACTTCTGGTTGAAGCTACGGTCACTACTCAGTCGTATACTTACTTGTCTTAGCTTTAACCCAGCACATTGATGTCCTCTTCATGGTGGCAGCAGTCTTAAAAGGCTTGTAATTGCAACATCCTTTTATAGACTCGTATAAATCTGCTTTGGCATGACGTAATTCAACATGAAGGAGTGGATCAGAAACTGATAATAGGTGATAAAGATAAGTCAAGTTTGCAACTTCATTCCTTTGAATTGTTGGCATTGTGAACGTCCAGTATTGCTCACCTATGATCAACAATGTAATGTCTTATCACTTATCATCCATGCCTCAGATAGCCAGGATTAAACTGTCAACTAAACTTGGATCTTCCATCAACTGACACATAACTCACTTTTCCTTCTACTGAGAATTCCTCTCACAATTTCCTTGATCTTCCCATGAAACAGTTTTAGTGTGACTAACTCATTTTCTTTGATCTTCCCAAGAATCTGTTGTAGTGTGACAAACTATTGCCTACTTTTTTTGGGGTGCCTCTTTTTACTGATTATCTCTCTTTGAATACCTCCCATTGATTATCTTCTATCTTAACCCTGCTACTGTATCTCTTCTTCTTCATCCTTTCTACTCTTTATATGGCCGCAATAGAATTTTTGTTTCAGCCTCTGAAAATGGTAATCAAAGATTGTCTCTGGAAATTTATGCTGGCCTGTAGTGCTGATCACATGACTTATAACAATATAAATGGCCTTGGAAACTTAAACACCAACCGTTTGAATGCTCCAGATGTCAGTGGCATGATCTGACACCTTTTATTTACTTTTTCCTCAAGTAAATAATATATGTGATACTTTATTTTAAAATTGCTTTATTTACATTTGAATCAAATAAAACATAAAATGCAAGCAGCATTTACGTTCATACTTCCAATATTCAACTAAATTATTTTAAAACTGACTTTAAATATCAACTTTATTCTTATATCATTAAACAATCAAAACAGTACAATACGGTACCTCCATCCTCACAATATTTGTTATGCCTATGAAAGAAATATAAAGCAGCTGTGAAAAAAGCAGAATTGATTGCCAGCATTATCATCTTCCACTTCTGTGACAACCTTTCCTACAAAGAAAAGAATACAAAACAGATATTATAAAAGTTTATCACATCACTCATCCTTGTATCATTGTTTCAATGTTTTCTTCTACATGTAAAGCATCTGTGTATAAGAAAACATAGTAAAATCCACTTTAAATAAAACTGGTTATAACAAGAATCCAGATGTAACATCAATTTTTTAAATCCTCAAAATTTGTCTTTTTTCCTGTATTAAAAAAAAATCTGTTATAACTCTATTCCCCTGCCTGCAAATTTGTGGTAATGCAAAAATATATTGTCACAACTACATATTCCCCATTCATGCACCTATAAAGGCATGAGGGAATGTTTATTTTTTTTTAAATTAAAATTAACATTTGGAGAAGAATAAAAATGGCAGACAGGAAAATACAGAGTTTAATTAAAGGATGCTTGCACAGAGTAAAAGAATAGAAATAATATGAGAAAATTACTAACATAGAACTCAGAGAAAATACCAGGGAAATGGTTGAAAAATGTGCAAAAAGTATGACAATACTGAATATGTACACACTGTGGAAAGCCTGTGAGCATTACAGGATAGACCTTTATTTTAATCCCATGGGGAGGTGACAAAGAGAAAGGCCACAAAATACTTGGAGAAGACAGATTGGAACAGATGAAAAAGCATAGAGAAGACACAGAACAATCTATAACAAAAAAAAAGACAATTTTTAAAATATTTGTTGAAGACGTGATCTTCATTGGAAGTTGGAAGGAAGAGGAAGAGTATTAATATATTGTTGTCAGCACTGTAAAAGCATGGTCACAGTTACAGGAACAATAAACAAAATAACTCAATCTGTTTGAGTTCTGCATAATATCACTACTGATCTGGAGATCAATAAGAACACTGGAAAAAAGAAAGCAAATGCCTCTGAAAACAAAATGTTTTCAGAGACTATTGTATGGAAACCAAGTGGAAAGATTTTTAATCTAACAAAACAATATATGAAAAAACTAATCAAGAAAATATTTAAACCTTCATATGAAAAAGGCAATAAACTTCTATCAAAATTGGTGAAAACAGAATTACTCTTAAAGAAAACTAAAGTGAGCATTAAATAAACAGTTCAAGACAGTATGTACAACTACAAAAAGAGAATGCCCATTATGGGTTTTAAAGATTTACAAGATCTACTGAAATTAGCAGCATTCAATGTGGTGAGCAATGGTTCCTGCCTATTATCAAAGAAATCATTGCTAATTCTGTCTTTTCCATTATCTGGTATGTGTGTGGGTTATAGTAAAGTGATGTCTATGTCACATAGCATTTATAAAGTAATTATACATCTTTGCATATAAATAAGTATAGGTTCCTGTCATGCCTTAAATCCCTGTGGTGTCAGTGCCCATATTATTTAATGAACAACAGGACATTTCATGGATAGTGTGGTCAGGATCACTCGAATTTCCCATACAAAAATATCTGGTACCCATTTCCAGAAGCTGAGAGAACATAATAACAAGCATGATGATCTGAAAAAATGTGCCACATGTGAAAACCGAGCCCATTCTTCTAAACAATTGACAGTAGCAACCATTCAGCCACTGCAGACTTTTGTTTGTGTTTGAACAAAGATAGTTCTTACTCTTCATCATCACCAATCTTTCAACTTCAACTTCTTGTGGAAACACAAGTCTTGAACTTGTTCCTGACTTCCACTAATCTTTTCTATTATATTAATAGTCTCCCTATCTCCCACATATCTGTTTCTAATTCCCTTCTTTGTGAATTTCTCATCTACTTTTGTTTTTATTTCTTGTTGATTCCAAAATAATGTCCATCTTGCAATACTGTGAGCTAGTTTTATTAATACATTTGTCCTCATCAGTTTGATATTATTTTCTTTGAGCCACACTACACTTTGGAGGCTCGGTGGCCTAGTTGGGAAAACCACCTGACTGGGCCACTAACGTTCGGACAACCGGTGTTCGATTCCCGCTGGAAGTAGTGTGAATTGTACTTGGGGTTGGAAAAAACCATGTGATCGACTCAGCCGCTGGCAAAAATGGGTACCAGAGTAGTACACTGGGAAGGTGAGGAATGTCACCTTGCATCGTGAGTTTCGATGCTTAAAGCGACACCATCCAGAAGTCTCCGAATACTTCTGGATAGGCGGCCCAGCATATATGGGTGAAAACTCGCGTGCTAAGACACCGATTCAAGTCTCGTACTTTACCTTTACCTTTACTACACTTATGGTGTCTAACCCAGACTTCTATTATGAGACATGCTGTATTTGTCTAGCAAAAATCCCTAAAATATGTTTTCTTGGTGTACACTACAACTATCCAGTTTTCCTCTCATCTTCTTTCAAGAACTTCAATAATATGCTTACTTCTAGCATATTGATGTTATATATATATATATATATATATATATATATATATATAAATATATTTGAAAACATTCATAATCTTATTGTGGTGCCTAATTTAAAGATTTTCTTAAAATTGAAACAAGAAAATTAAATTACACATCAATACACAACACAGTTTGTGACAGTACCGTATGAGATAAGCTGAATTTCAAAGCTTTCTTCCCTAAGCCATGAAGCACACATAAGGAAATCATATGCAGGGTAGCACACAACATAAATGTCATGAAACATAATTTGTGAATCTCTGAAAAAAGAAATTGATTTTTCAAAAATGAAGAGGAAAAATACTGCATTTTTTAAACAGTACAAATTTTTAAATTTAGAATTACTACATTTGGGCAGTTAGAACAAAAGCTGATGAGACAATGGCAAGTTTTAATATATTAACCCTTTCACTACTAAGATTTTCATGAGAAATTAGACCCTTAAATGAAATGAAAGCAGCAAAAACAAGGAAAAGTGTTGTAGGTATTTTGATAAAAATTAGTCCTTCCAAAAAATGTACTTCTATCCCACTCTCTGGCAAAGAGAAAAATATCTGCAAAATGAAGTTACTGAAAGCATATTTATGGACTCACTTTGAACCAGCAATCCCTAATGAAATTATATGGTTATGTTATTATTTATACTGTCCAATGAAAAGCCAGCATTCCCAAATTAAATCACGGACAGAAATTCTTAAATATATCATGTTAGGACTTTTTTTTACACTTCACTGGATAATTGTTAATTTTGCGGGGGGGAGTGATAATAATGAAATTCTGGTATATTTATACGATGTATATGCTGCCTGACTTCACAGCACAGAGAAAGGAACACATGGATGACTGTCACGTCGACAGAGGCAGAGCCATAGTGTACCATGGCGGAAAGCTGGTGCAAATTTCATCCTGGGGTGGGAAGATATTCCACATGCCCCCTGATTGACAATGCCATGTACACAAATACAGCAATATTTCTGAATCCCTAACATCCACATGTTGGGAATACATTTGATTTCTAAAGTGTACCTCATATGTGCATTTGTAGTGTGTGTGTTTTATGTCATGTTATCATGACTTCCAATGAAAAACAGGTGAAACCATAGTTCTCTATGGATTATTTAAAAGACTACAAGCCATGGAAAGTAAGTATAATTAATTTTAAAAAATAATAGTGTGCTTACATTATTATATTTTGTTGTATTGTGATTGAGCTGTCTGTGGGTAACATTTTCAATTTTTCAATTTTCACTTTCCTCTTTCTTTGCATTTTAAAAACTGACCCCAATGATTTTATGTCATACAAATATTAATTCTGTGTTGTGCAATATCCCTTCTTTAGTTTGTTATATGATATGATGTGATAGGCTTTATTTAAAAACAAAATTTGAATAATGGTAACAGAGTTTTCCCAAATCTTAGTCACATAATTCAGTTCAAAACAGCAAAATAATCAGGAAGAGAAAGAGTTAAGTGACCAGCCCTTCCTACTGAAAATAGTAAATTCTTATGTGACCTGTTGAACGTGTGCCAATTAATGGAAAGTGTCAATAAATTTGAAAGTGATCTGACTGGTCTTAGACAATCTAAATTTGTTTAACACATGGAGATCTTTATGACCATGGTGACATAGCAATGCACCATTGTTTAACACATGGAGATCTTTATGACCATGGTGACATTGCAATGCACCATTGTTTAACACATGGAGATCTTTATGACCATGGTGACATTGCAATGCACCATTGTTTAACACATGGAGATCTTTATGACCATGGTGACATTGCAATGCACCATTGTTTAACACATGGAGATCTTTATGACCATGGTGACATTGCAATGCACCATTGTTTAACACATGGAGATCTTTATGACCATGGTGACATTGCAATGCACCATTGTTTAACACATGGAGATCTTTATGACCATGGTGACATTGCAATGCACCATTGTTTAGCATATATCACAACCAGAAATAATCTGTGTGACCTATATTAAGGTTTCAGCAGAAGGTCTTGAAAAGCCAAGCTGCTGTTTAACAATGACCCATTGTGTTTTGTAAAAACTAATATTACATAATTAAACTTCTCCTACCAAAGTAAAACTAGGGCTTGACCAAAAAGAAATGGCTGACAGAAAAATAAAAGTTGATGTATGTCATAAAAATCACATCAGTATAATTATTATTGAAAAGACAGTATGTGTTAAACATAAAGTAAAAGAAGATTGTGCAAGTATATAAAGTAAAAAAGTAAAGTACCCCCGTCATGCCAAGTGGCGTATAGGGAAATATGGTGTTAGTGACCCTATATTTTACAGACCTTCAGCACATGATTTTTGGGGTAATGTGGTCAGTATTACGCCCATGCTGCTTTACTTTCCCAGAAAAAAATCCGGTACCCATTTAAGGCTGGGTGAACCCGGAAGCCGTCGGTTGGGATCGAACCCTACCCCTTGTCCATGGTAGTCCAGTTCACTAACCACTGAGCTATCGCAGCTCCCTGTGCAAGTATATATAAAAAAAAAAAAAGAATGCATTAAAATAATTCAATAATTATAATAATTTAAAAGAAAGAATAAGATTTATAGAAAGAGGTCCCAGAATTTGAATTCTGAAAAATAAAATGTTATATTTATCAGCTTATAAATCCAATCCTGTATTTATAGCAAATTCATTAAGAAAAATAATTTTGAACAGACACCATTTGTCTTCACAATTGTCACGAAAAGAGCTCCAATAAACTTATATTTTTATGTTTAGAATTATATTTTTATACCTGATTTGATGCAATATGATCAAGTGCTATGAAAACATAGTATTCTAATTGTGGAAGGTCCACATTTGTAAAGCTGATTTTACCATGCTATGATACTTTACCATAAGAAATGTTATAAAAACTTTGTACTATTACTCATTACAAACATTAGAGTCAATTTTAAAATTGTTTGAAATAAAAAGTTTGATGTAAATCACCTTGTAAAAATTATCCAAACTCTGAGGGCCTAGCAACTAAAGCAAAAAAAATGTATATCTCAGAAAATCTTCTATTTTTATTACAAAGTTATTAAACACCATTGCTTAGCAACAGATTTTTAAAAATCAAACTTCTGATGCTAGAGATTTTCTCTTGGTTATTTGGTTATTTGGTTATGGAAGGCCCCGCTATCACTGCAAACGAACTAAAATCCATAATTGCTCAACCGCCCATGCCAGCGTAATCATCCGAATCTCATCTCCCAAACAAAGAAAGGTAACTGTAGGCCCAATCATAGCACTCTCACCACACGCCAAAAGACATAAGGCGAAACCGCGCAGAAAGTGAACACAGTCAACTGTTCCCTGTCATACGATATCATCATTCATCAAAAGCAATTGGAATATCGAAACATGATCAAAACTGATAAGACACACAGCTCACGGTGTGCACAGAGCACTTAACTCAGTAGCTCCTGCAACAAGCCTTACTTGGAATATGAGGAAACTGCAACAAGGAACACTTTTCATGCATAGCCTTCAACAGTTCCCGCCGCCTATCCACCATATACCGGGAGTTCACGTCCTCTTGAAAATTATGATCATCATATTTGTTTTTAATGTAGAGCGCTTGATGATATTAGGCCATTGTTGTTGACTCCAATTCCGAACATTTAGACACACAGTTAGTCGTCAGATTATCCCCGTCGCATATCAAACAACCGACCGTAAGATTTTCTCTTGTGACCACAAACAAATGTTTAAATAAGCGAGTAACAAAGCAAATATTTGATGACCTTCAGTCATACAACTAGCTGACTGAACAGTAGTTATGAAAACAAAATAAATAGTTCAGCTAGCAGAATGATGGCAGGAGAAGTTATTGGTTATGGTTATGGAAGGCCTCGGTATCACTGCAAACAAATTAAAATCCATAATTGCTCAACCGCCCGTGCCAGTGGAATCATCCGAATTACTAACACATCTCCCAAACAAAGAAAGGTAACTGTAGTCCCCATCGTAGCAGTCTCAGCACATGCCAAAAGACATAAGGCGAAATCGCGCAGAAAGTGAACACAGCCAACTGTTCCCTGTCATACGATATCATCATTCATCGTAAACAAGCGGGATATCGAAACATGATCAAAACGGATGAGACACACAGCTCACATGTGCACAGAGCACTTAACTCAGTTGCTCCTGCAACAAGCAAGACTTGGAAAATGAGGAAACTGCAAGGAGGAAACTTTTCAGACATAGCCTTCAATGGTTCCTGCTGCCTATCCACCATATACCATGGAAGTAGGAGAAGTGTTAACTCACATAAAAACTAATATTTTTTTTGACAACTAGAATACAAGTACAATTAAGTATTGGTTTTTTTTGTGTGCTCACTTCAAAGGCTATCTAGTTATTATGCTTTCAAATTTAAGAAATTGCTTATAAAATGTTATCCAAGTACCTGGCTTTAGGAATGTTTTTATTATTTATTCTTCTGATAAATCCTACCCTTCTTAGTCTCTGGCTCCTGACGGATGTACTGGAAGCCTACAACATGGAAGGCCATCTGAGTTTGAATTGGTTCAACATCATTTTCAACAATATGTAAATAACCTCATTTGGTTCCGTCTGGCATTTACACGATAACTGCTCCTCTTCATCGTCTGCCCTAAAAATGAAGCTAAGCAGGTGCAGATGTGTTGTTCTTAGTTATTTACAGCAAGCTGTGATATTTATGCCTTTCAGCACTGCATTTTTTATTACAGACTACCATCTCTCTTCAATCCCAACTTGCTTGGCCAGATTGGTTAGTCCATTTATGAGGCAATGTGGGGAAATGGAGTAGGATCTTGATCAGCTTTTGTTTCCACTGATCCCAACACAAGCAGTCAACTGTGAGTTATAAACCACACACTGCAAAGGTATGTTAGCCTCTTTATATAATTATGTGGTGTCTGAATGATAGTACTGCTTAGTAAGGCAGTCTTGACAAACAATATTGTTATGACAAACATAAAACAGGTGTGAATGTAATAATTACCATAATCCTCTGTTGAAGATATAAAACTGAGGCCTATCAATGATAGAATCTCAACTAGATGTAACAGGAATGCCACATGGCAAAGTTGGTGATAAATATTCATATTGCTGTTATGGAACATCATGATATGCATGTTGTGGTAGCCAGCTGCTATAACAAATCTGGGTGTTGCATGCAATGCTATAAATATCCTCCAGATGTACTTTTGAGGTGACAGACGTCCTATGGCTTCACTGACTGAGGGCAGAAAGTTTCTCACCTACACAATGATGAGATTGAAAATATCATTTTAACCAATTTAAATCATCAACACTCTCAGCAAATTACAAAATAGCATACATTTTCTTATTATCACTCATTAACCTTAACCTTTAAGACAAGTGGATAGAATCAACTAGAGGAAGGGATGGAGCAGTTCCACACAATAATTGCAGCCTACTGTTGTTTTCTCTTCATGTTGAAAGCAGAAAGGCAACAATACACAAGGAAGAAAAGACAAAAGTATGTAAATACAGTAATCTGAGTAAGGAAAGGTATTACTTTGCCACACTACTTACTCCTACAGGCTACTTCTCATATTGTTATCATTAAGTTTCAGTCAAGTCAGATTTCAACTAAATACTTTTAGTTTTAGAGTCAGAGAACATAAATAATTTACCTATTAATATTAGTATAATAATTGTTACATTCAAATAAAAGATGACCTCAAGGTCCACAATTTTACATCAGTTAATTGTATCCAAACTAGAACAATAGTTTCCAAAGTAAAAGTAAAAGAGGTAAAGTTGCTTCACTAAGGATAGGATGGTCCATGCACTAACAAAACTGGCAGTTCTCTACCCCCACCCCAATATTACAAGGAAAATTCTGAAGAAAACAAAGAGATTAAGAATCTAAAGTTGTCTTTTATATCTACATAATTTACATTTGTTAACCCTCTAAATTTACTCTAAATGTAAAGATTTGTTGAAATTGTAAATTATTTGTTTTAAACTTACTGACTTATGTCTGTCATTCTTACTTACAGCTTTACTTATTGACTTTAACTATCACACTGACTGTAACTAGTAGACTACACTCACCACTAGTGCTACTACTGTACATTGACTTTATATAGTCTTATTTTTATATAAGTCATAAGTCTATAGTCTATAGAGTTCAGGTACTACCGTACTTTAGCAGTACAGTCTGAGTAATGATACTAATAAAATTCAATATTACTCATTTGAATCATCATGATCGTGCATTATCATTGTAACACTGCAACCAACCAACTTTAGAATGTTTTACTTACGACCACATGAATGTCACATTTAGTGGCGGTCGATTGGTGAAAGTAAAACACAACACAGATCATTTCACACAGAAACAGTGCAGCTAGAGGGAGTACACAGCTGATTGTGATCACAAGGGGAAAGTTGAACTCGATAAATGTGTACTTTCTATTCAATGTTATCATCTTCAGTATTATGTGTTCGCATATATAAATAAATGTCGATGTCTCAAGATCATATTCGTAAATTAGCACAAGTTAGAAAACACTCGGTGTCTGAGAGGCCAAACTTAGACTAGATGGCCAGCTTGTTTGATCAGAGACCGTCAACAGGGAAGTGTTATTTTGTCCAAATCCACTATCACGATCCGTGCCGACGCGCACCACTATTTTCATGAAGCACACATAGTTTGTTTCCTCTTTAAAATAAAAAAAAGCAAAATACAGTCTCAAACTGGTGCTAGATAGAGGACAAAATATGATGTTGTTTCTTGCTGTTACAAAAAAATATGATGTTTCTTGTTGTTAGGGAAAATACACGGTAAAAGAGGCAGAGGCAGACCAAGACTAACATGGACAGTAACATCAAAAGATGGGCAAGTCATCCTATGACAACCTGTACTATCAAAGCAAGAGATAGAAGGGATTGGCGCTCCATGGTAGCTAACCTTCGATGCGGAGACGGTACTTAATGATGATGATTCTTGCTGTTGGTTCATCGATATCAATGAGGCTGATGCTGTCGACTCATTTACCGTGTTAGTTCGGATAAACACTCGGTACAAGTCTTGCTGCAATTAGTGAAAAAGTCTACATCTGGATGAAAGCACTAGTTTTTCTATTGACATAATAAGGTTATGTAGAGGGAGTCAGTGGTGGATGTAATGTACACTCGTACAAGGTATGATGGCAGCTTTACACAAAAGGAACACAATAAAATACTAACGTTTCGGCCTACATGCAGCCTTTTTCAGAAAACGAGAACAACAACAAACGATGAAACAGATAAATTCTATTACTTCTAGGATGACTGAGACAGGTAAGTCAATGTGAAGTAAACAGAAGAATACAAGATGAAATGATTAAACGAGAGAGAAATGTGTTAGATGTTGGAGGATATATATATATATATATATATATATATATATATATATATATATATATATATATATATATATAATTAGACTTAAGTTATTGCAAGATGCGACCGCTCACAGCGAAAAAGACTTGTCTGATGCAAGTGGAAGAGCCTGCTAGACAATCAGTCATGTGGTTAGACTGGCGGTCAGACGAGATACCAAGAAGTGGAAATAGTTGTGAATCAGGCAAGTGTTACACGGGTAATGACTATAGATATATGAGGAGTGTGAAAGTCAACAAACCAACCAGACATTCTCCAGAAACCCTAGCGATAAGTGAGGCATGATATACAGATCCAGAAAATCGCCTGAGTGGATCACGTCAGGTGGTAGGGGGCCAAAACAAGAGCAGGGGGAGAAAGAGGAGGGAAGACGGAGGTGAAAAAGGGAAGAAGTTCGTGAAAATTTTTGATAGAGAAAAAAAGGGGTCGAAAGAGAGAGGAGTTACCATAGAAAGGGATACATTGATGCCCCGATGTTTCCTCCGCTACGACTCTTCTCATCCGACATCTTACATGAACTCTCTTCCCTATTCACTGTTTTTCATGCTTCGTCGCCTTTGCCAGGATGATTAAGAATTCCTACATAAAGCCCACCTGACGCTTGACCTCTTTCCGCCGTCGCCTATATACCGAATTATCTCTCCGACGGGCTCTTCGCACCTCAAGCCAGGTTGCTCTCACCCCCTCTACCCGTCCCCCCTGACATGGTAGTACTTGCTCTCAGCCATCACCCTCTAGGCGGTGATCAGAATCATTCACCGCTACCTCCCCATTCTCTGTTCTGACTCCACCACTCGTCTACTCTTCCCCGACTCCTCCCCCCCCCCCACAAATCCCATATTAGTGTCTTTAAGCGTGATTGCAACCTCTGTGACATGCTAGTCAGGAGCCGCCTTCCTGCCTACCCCCACCCCCACATGTATCGGGGTGCTATCCGCTGCAATCGCAGTCTATGTTAAAACTTTCCACCACGTTTTCCGGAATGCATCCTTGTAAGCGATATCAATTGACCTGCATTGGCCAATCAGGTAGCCGTCTAAGGAACGTAGTCGGGAATATCTGTATGACATCACTCGAGATGCAGACACCCCAATAGTATCCCACTTCAACTCTCAGTGCCATCAGAGTAAGGCGGATTTCCCAGTCACCGGCCTGGTGTCATGTTCTTCTGACAGCTGCAGCCGATTCACTTTAGAGAATCGTCTGACCGCCCGTATGAGGTGCCTCACCCCACGGGACATCAATGTATCCCTTTCTCACAGATAATCCCTCTCTTCCTCCTCTTTTCCTTCTTTCACTCCCTTCTCCCCTCCGTCTATCCTCTCCCTTTCTCTTGTTTTGGCCCCCAACTATCTGACGTGATCCCCTCATGCGATTTACTGGGTTTGTATATCCCGCCTCACTTATAGCTAAGGTATCTGAGGAATGTTTGGTTGCTCTCACACTCCTCATATATCTCTAACTATTCACTTTTACCTATTACACCTCTAATATCGCTAGGGTGTCTGGATATTGTCTGGTTGGTTTGTTAATTTTCATACTCCTCATGTATCTCCAGTCATTACCGGTGTCACGCTTGATTGATTCACAACTATTTCCACTTTTTGATATCTCGTCTGACCGGCAGTCTAACCACGTGACTGATTGTCCAGCAGTCTCTTCCACTTGCATCTGACAAGTCATTTTCACTGTGAGCGGTCGTATCTTGCCAATAACTGAAGTCTAATTATATATATATATATATATATATATATATATATATATATATATATATATATATATATATATATATATATATATATTTCATATGTCCACACATTATGTAGCCTCCAACATCTAACACATTTCTCTCTCGTTTAATCATTTCATCTTGTATTCTTCTGTTTACTTCACCTTGACTTACCTGTCTCAGTCATCCTAGAAGTAATAGAATTTATCTGTTTCATCGTTTGTGTTGTTCTCGTTTTCTGAAGAAGGCAGCATGTAGGCCGAAACGTTAGTATTGTATTGTGTTCCTTTTGTGTAAAGCTGCCGTCATACCTTGTAGGAGTGTACGTTACACCCTACCATTGGCTCTTTGTTACCAGCTTTACCGCAGCACTACAATTATTTGCCTGTTCCCTACGTATGTAGAAGAAAGTCTATATCTGGATGAAAGCACACGTTTTTCTGTTGATATAATAAATTTATGTAGAAGAAAGTCTACATCCGGATGAAAGGCATAATAAAGTTAAGTAGAAGAGTGTCGACAGTGCGATAAAAGGGACTAGAATATCATGTGAACTGTGAGCAAATGAAAATTGAGATCAGAACGTATTATAACAGAGTGAGTGCGATTAGTTTAGTAAGATTATTTCAGTATAGTATTGGAACATGATCATCAACTGCTCAATTCAAGGTTGTGAAGATAAGCTGAACATCATTATCATCAGGTGCTATGCTCGAAGGCGTTGGTGATTATGTCTCCATTTCTCTCTTTCGCCAGTACTTCTTATCAATTCCCTTGTTGATTTCATTCCGTGGCATGTTGTCCAACTGCTTAGTAAGTGTGGTGTCTTTTTTCGTTGTCGACCTCTGTATCCTTTTCCCTCAGTTTTTCCCGTCACATTGTATAAATTTCTCCTCCTCATTATATGGCCCAGGAAAGTTATCTGTCTTCAGGCAGTTTCTTCTTTGTGTTCTGACCTCTACATTTTTTAACATCTTTGAGTAATTTGAGGGTCATCATCATTGCACTCCTAACATGTCCATAAGTGCTCAGATTCCCTCCTCAGCAATTCCCTCAGTGTCCAGCGACTGACGACACCAGTTCTATGTTGGTTGATAAGTCTTCTTACACGGCCACTAAGTTTCTCATTTCTGGCTGTGCCCATCTTAACTCCCATTTCTTTCATCCGAAGGAGTGACGTGGATTTGTGGTTTTCGAAGTCCTGTGCTCTTCCCACATCGCGGAGGGCATTGATGATGCCCGCCCGATCCATTGGTTGACCGTCCTCAACGACAGCGCCGTTAGCCAACCTGTCCGCTCTTTCATTTCCCTGTACTCCCGCATGTCCAGGAACATAGACAAAGGTGACCTTACGTATTTTAAACTTCTGCAATGACTCTAACTATTGCTCGCGTACAGAGTTCGCCTCCACTTTTTTTTTATCATGCTCATTGAATCACGCAGTATACAGGCATGGCTGTATTGTGATTCTAACCATTTGAATGCCTTGGTCACTGTCATCACCTCCATCGCCATGCTACTCGTGGTCATGACGTATGAACCGTCTTCTTAGACTATTGTACCTGCCGAGCGTGCTGTAAATGCCCATGCACTTCTTTGGTGTCGTATGACAAATCTGTCTGTATAGATGACTGCATGTTTATCATCGGTGTTATCGTAGATGAAATCGTTGACCTCCGCATTGACCACGACTGAGGTCTGATCCCTACTTTTCCTGTCGAGTGTGACAAGACACGAGAATATTCCCTTGAATGACGTAGGCACCGGTATCCACTCTTCGCCAACGTTGATATTGGTAAGCCCACATACCTGTTTGATGACATCTTCTGCTCGGCCCACCTATGATTTGCCTGTTTTTTAGCCTGACACCTTTCCCTGTGTTGAGCTCGTAACATCTTTGTTTCTGTAAAGCCACGTCACTGGGTATTCACGTACTTTTTTGTCTTTCTTTACTGACGGCCATGATTTACTAGTATATATAGAAATTAGCTCTCTGTCATCGTCAACATGTACCGTGCCTGCTGGGGTAGATGATCATGTCTCTCCACAACTTTCGATCTCGGCAGTTATTTATCATTTCTGTTGTTGACCATCTGCCGAGCCATTCTCTTAGGCTGTCTGGTATCTTTTCTCTTAGCTTCCCTCTATCTCTTTGCCCCTCAATTTTTCCAGTTGTTACAATATATTCCAGCTGTTCCTTTCTCATAACATGGCTAAAAAATTATCGTTTCTTCATAACATTGTATATTAGCTCTCTTTTTGTTTTGGCCTCTTTCAGAACGTTTTCATTACTCTTCTTAAGTGTCCATGCTATTCTCAACATTCTTCTGTAAAACCACATTTCTACAGACTCCAATGGTTTTCTTGTTACATTTTTTTTTTCATTATTATTATTTCCAAATTGTTGCTGTGTTTGTAGATTAAACCTGGATTAGGGGTCTCGGTAGCCTAGTTGGGATAACCACCCAACTGGGCTACCGACGTTCGGACAACCCGTGTTCGATTCCCGCTGGAAGCAGTGTGAGTTGTACTCGTAGTTGGAAAAAAATAGCCCCGCGGTCGACCCAGTCACTGGTACAAATTGGTATCAGGGTATTACTCTAGGAAGGTGAGGAATGTCGCCTCGCATCATGAGTTTCGATGCTTGAAGCGACACTATACAGAACTTCCGAACATTTCTGGATAGGCGGCCGAGCACATATGGGTGAAAACTGGCGTGCTAAGACGCCGGTTCAGGTCTCGTACTTGACCTTTAACAAACAAACAAGTATCGTTGTGACAACAACAAATCAACATTCTTCTAACAAATTAATGAGAGAAAATGCTGAACAATTCCGAAGGGTTCTCCCCACGTCTTGCTTTAGTTAGGTGTATGGGAAATGTAATGTTAGTGTTCTTATTTCTCAACGATCAACGGAACATTTTTATGCGTGGTGTGCTCAGTATCACGCCAAGTGGTCAAAGAAAAATCCAGTACCAATTTAAGGCTGGGTGAACCTAGGAGCCGTCGATCGGATCTGAATCCTTATCGTTGTTTAGTTTACTAACACTGAGCTGTCGCGGTTCCAACTATAAACTCGACACAATAATTTGTGAAAGCGGGTTTTATCTTCGAGTTGTGTGTTCTATGCTACTCATCAGAGCCCGCCTCATGGATTCTGTCTCTGGCAGCGGCGGACGCTGGGCTGAGGACGTAAGA
This sequence comes from Megaustenia siamemsis, assembly GCA_032433765.1. Taxonomy (NCBI): domain Eukaryota; kingdom Metazoa; phylum Mollusca; class Gastropoda; order Stylommatophora; family Ariophantidae; genus Megaustenia; species Megaustenia siamemsis. Next base: position 50,844,652 of record JAVIAB010000001.1, read on the forward strand.
GCGAACTTTTATGGTAACCGTTTACCTGGTAATGTGTAATAAAAACATTACTGCAATTTGTGCTATATATAATAGTTCCATCAATTATTGCTCTAAATTATCATCATCATTGAGTGCTGTCTCCGCATCGAATGTTGGCTACCACGGAGCGCCATTTCGCTCTTGCTTTGATAGTGCAAGTTGTCATAGGCTGACTTGTTCAACTTTTACTCGTCCATGTTAGTCTTAGTCTGGCTCTTCTACTTTGTAATTTCCCTCCCAAGCTAATTTTAGTAGGCTGCTGTGTTTTTTTTAAACATGCCCCAAAAATCTAATTTGTTGGTTTTTTAATTATGTTTAGCCGTTCTCTTTTCATCCTTAAATTAACATAATTATAATGTATAATGACATCATACTATCTTAGTTATGTGTATTATTAGTTATAAGAATAACACGCGTTATGTTCTATTTTTTTTTTTTTTTACTGAGACACAAAATAGGACGGCCGTCTTTTGGCCCTACTTCTTTGTTTGGATAAAAAGATAGAACGTCATCTTATTAGTCCTGTTTCTATGGCAACAAGAAACTGTTTGCTAAAATGGCCCACCTAGTTATACTGCACTATTGATAGATGCCGTTATAGGGTTGTAGTAAGTTTTACCTCCCATGGACATTGGAACCTATTTATTAGTAGTCACTTGAGTTAACTATACTACGATTATATTAGGGTATAGTATACGGTCGCACACAGACGTTTAACTCATTGAGCTGGAATGTGATTGTGTTATGTATTCCGATAAAATAATACAGTCCTCCATTACCTCATCTGAATAGCCGCCGCTGGTCTCCCATTTCCTCTGCGGCCGTGTTCAAGGTCTTTGATGTTTTGAAACCAATTTCTTTTTGGTCTTTCTTTGTCTCGCCTTCCAGGAACCATGACTTCCCTTATTGTTCTCTACAGCCCACTGTGTCTTTTAACGTTACCGTAGTGTGTTAATGTCCATTGTAAGATGCTGTTCTTAAACCAGTTTAGGTAAGCGGGCTACTTTTGTGAAATGAAAATGCCGAGCAGGGAGCGTACAACACAATCAATTCTGTATCGATAATAAAGCCAAACATCACACTCAATGTGGAGAAAATAACTATTCTCAAATAAAGTTATTAAGGAATATTACAGCAGAACCAACACAAAACTGGGGTCGTCAGTCGCTGGACACTGAGGGAGTTGAGGAAGGGATCTGAGCACCTATGAACATATTGATGACCCGCAAATAACTCAATTAAAGCAGAGACAAAGAGTCCAGTCAAAGTTCTCTATTAGAGGAACGCAATAAAACACAAACTAGAACTTGTCAGTGATCCATAGCTGATGGCTTGCGCCAGGATCGATGCGGAACCATCCAGACTAGTCCACTTCTTCACGATGAATTCAGAAACAGACAAACCTTTCTTGTCTGGCCAAGCAAGTTGGGATCGAAGAGGGAAGATAACCCTGCACTCAAAAAATGCTGTGCTGAAGTCGGATGTTGGGCGAAAGGCGCAAATATTACAGTTTCACTGCAAACCACAACACAGCCCACTTCACGTCCTTTTAAGGGCGGATGACGAAGAAGTGTATTCCTTTAGTCATCATATAACGCAAGCAGCAGTATCAGGCCAGTGTCATCAGCTGGACAATAAATAGTTTGTAGAGGAGAGATGGGGGAAGTAGAAGGGAAAGGCAATCCGTTAGAGTGCACCAACAGGCAAAATGTTAGTGAGTTTTAACAATGAAAAACTGGCTTTATCCAGTTAGCTTCATATGTTGCGTGGGGAAAGCATGGTGGAATTCTCTTTTCTACAACATTACATGTTAGTGACATCTTTAAATTCTGAAACTTTTCTTCTTCCCTTTTATCATCAATCCACTCATTTTAGCACTACCTTGTCGCACCTATAGTCTGCTGCTTTTGTAGCACAAGTGAATGTTTCAGTAATAAATAAATTATGGTTTGTTGTAGATTTAATAATTACCTGGAACATAATCAGATCTATAGCATACCAGAGCAGGCTAGTCCCAATGGCATTTTTGATGCAGTTCTCAGAAACTAGCAGCTCTAAATGAATTCACATTGAATTAGAGCAAATTTTGTTACAAAAGAAAAGTGCTGCAGTGTGATAAATCAGCTGAAAGGTGTGAGTAACCTTGGAGTTCTTTGTTGTTCCACAAATTAATCTGGGGTGAATGAAGAATTATAACCAACTATCCAACTAGCTATTGTCCCTTCAAGCCAAGGATGGCCCATAGGGCAGACATTCTAGACTATGTCCAACAATCTTTGTTATCAAGTGTCTGACCTTGCACAGGACCCGTAACTCGCCACGTGTCCCTGTTCTGGTCAAGCCATTCAATCAGTCAGGCAGCTGATGTCTGCTGTTGTTGACTCAATGTTTATTTTAGTATATTTCTAGGTCAGTCACTTTTTCCTTTACCCTCTGAGTACCATTTGTGGGGCTTGCCTTGAGATTCTATTGCCTGTTCTCATCACATGGTCAAAACATGACAACCTTCTCTTGATTATTGATATTTTTTGGATACACTGCCTCTATTTCTGTACTCATCTTGAATTCATCCCATGGTATACAAAGTTTTTAGCTGAGACATTTCTATTCAAAGACAAAGGGGAAAGAATTAATAATGAACTCAACTTAAATTGTCAGTCACATTTTAAGTAGTCAGTCATATTTACAAGTGTATCCACATGCTCCTTGCTGTTATCAGCTTCATATACATTACTTAAACAATTTACTTTTGCAAAAGTAAAAAACTGTCATGACAAAAAAAACTGGAGGTCTTTGTAGCAGTTAGATTTGTTCAAGTGACTTCTGATTTCTTGTTAAAGTGCCTCAATGCAAACTGGAAATATAACTGCAAAATGATAACATGTAGGTCTTGTATTAACACATAAAGAAACACTTTGTTAAAAGCAAGAAATTGTATAATGGTTTTCTTTCTTTCTTCACTTCTATTTTGTACCATTTGGGGTGTTGAGGGAGATACAAAGTTTTGGTTTTCATCATTTTGGCAGCTTCACTTATTGACAATTGATAATGTTGTTGACGTTTCTCTGATAATGTCTGTCCATTCTCAGTGTCTGCCTCTTGCTCTTCTCTTTTAATATATGTTTTGTATGGCAAGGAATCACACAGCACTCTTTTAAATGGGCACAGCATTTTATAATTGTATATATAAAGGCAGCTTAGAATTGATTTAATGCATACTCTTTCTTTTATATCATTTCTGATTGTCAAATCTGGTCACTCCAAGTGCTTTTCTCAGATATCTGATCTCTGGTAGTGACAATCTTTCTTTTATGCTTAGTCATGGACCATAGCTGGCATTGATTATACTCTGTATAATGCTACCTGAATAAAATTTCAAAATAAATTATCCTCACCAGATCTTTGTAGTTAGGAATATGTAAGATTTAGTAAAAAAAAGTCACACAATACAAAGAATTGCACTGAACTAAAACTGCTGCTGGTTCAATAACAATAGAAACATCACAATACATTTCAGACAGGGTAAAAAAGAAAACAAGTTTTATGAAACAATATAAATTTACAAGAACATTTAATGCAAATATATCACCAGGTAAAAAGTGTCCAGCCATAAGCAGAGCCCATTGATATAAATGTGTCACAACTTTACAGGGAAGCAACAAAATAGGTAGGCATAAATAATATTCTTTTTTCTATTTTCAAATATTCATACCAGGTTCAAGTGATTAAAAAAAACAAAAAACAAACAGCACATTTTTTTAGTTCATCGTTAGCGAAGCAACTTTTAACTCTTTCACTCCGGAAATATTGTACTGATTGTGACAGAATGAACTGATGTAAAATTGTGAACTTCATGTCATCAAGTTGAAACTTCTGTATATTTTGTTCATAATTAAAACGTGTCCCAGCATAAACCAAATGAGAGAGTATGTTGTAGGCAGGAAAATGATGTTAAAAGAACAAAATATTATTTGGACATTCATGTCACATTTCAGCATCAGAAGCACTGGTCTGGAGCTAAACATCTTGTGCAGTCAACAATATGTGAGCTTTCTTCTTTAACAAGTTTTTTATTTTGTGGTGTACAAAATATATGGCTGGTTTAGGAATATATGAAGTGATTACAGTCAACTTTAATTACAGGCATACATGTTTATATATGTGGTAAGTTACAGCTAGTTATGGCATTTCATAGTGAAGAATAATGACCAAATAAAGAGTAGACATATCTACAAGCAGCAGAAATTCTAAATGGAGTCAGATATATAAGTAAATTAATGTTGAGTAGTTCAGAAACGAGTTATAGCTTGAACAAAAATGTGCTGACACAACATTTTGCTTATGCTATCACAACCAATCATTGTTTGATATAGTTTCTACAAGGTACTTTTCAAGTCACAAAATTTGCACCACTTTTGTTCTGGAGCTAAGGAAGAAAATATGTTAAAACACTACTCTCAAGGAATGTACCACAAGAATTAGTTGCAAACAAAAACAACATATGGATCAGTTAAATGTGAATTATGTGACAACAAATTAGAGACAGAAAGTAGACCAAGAACAGAGGTTATTACTGCACTATATACAAAAAATGGACATTTCTCAACAAAAAAAAAAAAAAAAAAAAAAAAAAGTAATCTACGTACTCATAGTTGCGTACACCATCAGTACAAAAATTCATGTACAATAGTTACAAACTAAGTTTTAAACTAAGACTTATTGCATAGCCCTTTTTGTTTCACATCAAAATTCAGCCCAATAATTATCTATCTTAGTTGTACATGGTAAGAATATTAAATGCTATAACAGATATAAAACATCTCCAGAACAAAGGATGCAGAAGAAACAATATCTGATCTCTAGAAGAAGTGTAACATTGTACGTTTACTTGTAGATATTTGTGATTAGAAAAACCTATCAAAATTATATGTAGATTCATCAACTGATTTCATACTGTTTACCAAATAACATTCATTGGCAGTTTCATGCATCTTGTAGCATTCAACAACCATGTTATCACAGAGTAACATTATTAAAATGATAGCAGAAGTTATGAACATTAATGGCAATGTGAAAGCTTATAATCAGCTTTGGTGGAAAGAGGTTTAAGTGACTTTTATGCAAAGAGTTTATAAAACTGAGTGAGGAACAAAGAAATGTTCACAGAAAATGTAAAATTGGTGAAGATATTCCATGTAATTTCCTAGGTCATCTTTCAGCAGTAAACTGCAATGCAGACAAACATAAAACACAATACAGTATTCACAAAGATTGGAGAGACAGGATGAGAAATGAGTAGGGAGCAATCAAGTAGTTACAAAAAGTAAATAAAAGTTGTGATGTAACACAAGGTAACATAACTGCTAACTGACAGTGGACTGATGGCTTCACGTTACACTCCATCTTTCTGTATAAGAAACTATAACAGCTTGGTTTCAATAAGACAACAGGTTTAAAAAAAAAAAAATGAACATTAACTTGTGTATATGACAAACATTTGTATCCAGAGACATGCCTGCTCAAATGCCAGTTTCCAAGAAGTTTCGTGTTGTGAGTGGTTTCCTTGTGTTCTGAAAATATAAAACAAAGAGTTCAAGATTATTTTAGTGCACTGTGATTACATGTAAATTCCAAGAAAAACAAAGAGTAAAATGTCAGTTTAATATCCCATAATAATTGTTAGAACAGGAATTAACCCTAGATAAAATTACTGTAGTAAAATTACGGCATGAAAAATCAAATTCCTCAAAATTTGACATTTTACCATGTTGCTTGCTTGTGTTCACTCGATGACTAAAGTATTCTAGAGTATTTGTAGACTGTAGAATCCCTCTTCGTCATCCGTCCTTAAAAGGATGTTAAGTGGGCGTGTCTGCATTGTGTTGGTTGTGGTTTGCAGATTTTACCATGTTCAAACATTACTCTCCCCCCCCCTCCCCCCCTTTCTCTCAATTATCACTTCCGGTGACCCCTGAGTATTTGATTTGTTTCCTTTGTTGTTAGTTCTCTTTCTCTCCCCCCCCCCCCACTTTTGTGTGTGAAATATGACTACTTTCCTTCCTCATTTGCCTTTCAGTGTCAAGGGGAGTTACAATTTGTGGCTCTTCTGTTTGCCTATGCTGCCATTATGTTTTCAAGTATTTCTAATACTCCGTTAAAGCATCTCTTTGATGGTCGGACCTTGGGTTTGGTGTTCTTGCAATGTTTATTGAAGGCTCGTTGTGTTGTGTCTCGATCCTTCTGCCTTGTCAAGTTTGCAAACCATTTTATCTGTTGTTTATTTATTTATTCAATGGCAGGAATTATTCCTAGCCTTTTTTCTCAGTTCTTAATTTCTGATCTAATCTCTCAGGCTGTTTCCTGTCATTCGTTTAACACATTTCATCTCAGTAGTTATTTTTGCTATTGTTCTTGCATCTAGGGTACAGGACTTGCATTAGTGGCACAACATTGGGATGAAGATTGTATTGTAGAGTGCCCATTTTGACTCTAGAATTATTTCCTTGTTGGACAAAAGTGATGATAGCGTCCATTGATTTGACAAGCTTTGTTTCTTCTTAAGTCTATTTCTGCTGTTTGCTAGACACAATCTCATATACAGCGAAAAAATTAGTAAAATAAAGAAAAAAAGATTGGCTGAATTTATTCTGTGACCAGGGAAATTTCCTTGATCGTCGGCTGAAATCAAGCAACCCTGTTGGCTGAAATCAGCAACCCTTTGTAACTCAGGAAATGCAGCAAAGAACACTATGAGAGAGCCGAACATAATGACAGACTTATGTTGCCCATACCAAGAGACATTATAAAACCTCCAACCCCTGATGTCAAAGTCAGATCATAAATCAACCTGAGACAGGAAATCTGAGTTCCCAGTGTCTGTCCTAGTGTAAACACACAGCTGTGTGTCAAAAAGTTCAAAGAAAACACTATTGGTGAGCTCCTAATGTTACAATTAAGTGGTAGTAATTTTTACTACTGTATCATAAACATATCAGTCACAGATTGACATCATAATCTAGGGTTAGAATAAAACAGAGGGTTAGAATAAAACAGAATAAAAATTACATTCTTCAGCAGTAAAATGAAAATGTGTTTAATAAAAAGGTCACATAAAATGACAGAGGGAACTTGGATTTCCTGTCTCAGATTAATTTATGACCTGAAATTCATCGGCTACCTCCAAGCATTTTTCGCTGAGTTTCCCTGAGTCATAAAGAGTTGTTTGATGTCACCAACGAATAGATAATTTGACTGGTCAAGGAGCAAAAAAAATAAAATAAAATAAAAAAATGACCAATTTATTAAAAAATTTTTCCATGGTATAGGATCTGATCTTACAAAATAGAAAAAAAAATTCCTACATCAATAGAAACAAATTAAACACTCAGGGGTCACATAAAGTAGTAATTAGGAAGGTACATGGATCAGGGCATTGTTTAAAATAATCACAGCAAACTATCAAATTTTGAAGAATTTGTGTTTTAATGCTGTAATTTTTACTACAGTATCGTATTTAATCTAGGGTTAATTATGTGAAATGATGTGCATAATTTTTTATTTTGTTCAAAATGATTTACATATAAGTGCAAAGTGTTCTAATTTAGTCATTCATGCATTAACTTTAAGTTACCACTTTAAGATATAAATCACACACTGCACTCAAAGCAGATAGAAAAAGTTTGACAAGCCCAATACATATATTACCACAGTAAAATAAGTATCAAAGTAACTCTTTACTCAAGAAAGTTCATAACAAATTACATAAAATGTGCATGATAATATAAACAAGAGCTCAGACACACACAAAATTGTCATTAAAAAAAAGTAGAGAAAATGTGTCTTAACAAACATAACTAAACATCACTCCTTGCTTACTTTAAAAAGAAATTATTATATTTCTTCATCTCCTAACCAGTATTTACTCTTCAGATGAATCTCACACACACACGCGTACGTATGCACGCAAACGTGCACACACACGGTGTGTCTCTTTTCTGGGAATGGGGTACACCTTTAAATACACAGACAATCAGCTAAGGTTATTCATTTTTGATAAAGTACTAACTACCCACCGACATTTGTATCGAGATTGAAAAATATGTAAATCACTGTTTGTTTTTGTATAAGAACACTACAAGGCTCATTCAGTGGGAAACCGGATAAGCTGTATTAAAAATCACATGTAAAAGTGATATTGTGTGTCTAATATGAATAAGAGTTGACCTCGATCCACCAATAGATGGTATTGGCATGCCTGGAGGAAATGGTTCAACAAGATGGTGGTTCCCTTGCAACAGTACACCAAACAAAAACAGCAAAGCAATTTGAGTTTTTTGTTCAGCAAAGGTACAAAAACTAGAGATTAATCATTGGATTAAAATTCAGAACAGTGATGAGTCATGCACAGGTGTATGGATGGACTGAGACGTTCAAAAACACCTCCACAAGTGTTGATGGTTCTCCTTGCCTGGGTCCACAATTTAAGGTAGACACCTTTGCTGTTGTAGAGATGGTGATATAGGAAAAACAGCATGTCACACTGTCAATAGAAGGCTATTTAACAATAATGTTGATTCAGCCCATCACACCATTCATGGCAAGATGCAGTTCCAAAAATTTGTAAGATGGTACCAAAGAGGAATGCATGAGTGACTGCACACATATTCAAAAGAATGTTACCTCAGTATCTATGAGTTAATGTAAACTAGAGGAGGACTATAGGGAACACTGATAGTGTAATTACTTCAGTGCTTGCAAGAAATGCCCTGTAAACAAAAGATATTTCAAAAGCTTGAGATCAATCATAAAAAGATTAAAGTCATGAAAAAGCTTAATTCCAACGAGATGACAAAATATACATGGAAAATAAACCAGGGGAAGAGATCGACCACTTTATCTATCTTGGAAGTCACATTGATCGATAAGGGGATACAAGTAAAGAAATTAGAATCCGAATAGCTGAAGCGGCAATGTCTTTCAGAAGCCATGAAAAGTTGTGGAAATCAAAACTCATCAGCACAAACACAAAACTTAGACTATTCAAATCAAACATACTATCAACCCTTACATATGCATGTGAGAGCTGGAAAACAACAAGAGACATAGAAACAAAGTTGAACGCATTCGAAAATAAATGTCTAAGGACAATACTTGGTATAGCGTGGAACGAATTCAAAACAAACAAAGAAATTAGAGAAAGCGCCAATCAACCACTAATATCTTCAGTAATCATGAAAAGACAATGGTCATATGTTGGACATGTGATAAGGAGAGATAATAATCGAATAACAAATCAAACCCTCATGTGGGAAACAGGTGAGAGGAAAAGAGGCCGACCCAGAGAGACACTGAGAAGAACATTGATCAGAGAAGCAAGAGCAGCAGGAATCGGCTCACTCAATGAGATAGAGTTGCTTGCACAGAACAGAGACAAATGGCAAGATTTGATAAAATATCTTTACAAGGATAGAAAACTGCTAGAATAAAATTTAGATAAGAGAAAGAGTATCTGGGTCTATGCCCTATGGGCTGGCTACGGCTTGGAAGGTCAAGAGATAAATAGACAGAAACAAAAGATCTGGTTTGCCATTGAACACACCTTGTATTTTTGTAAAGGAAAGAAAGCAAACTGTAAATAAATATAAGTAATTATACAATTGCATACTGTGAATTCAACCAAATACTGACATTTACAATACATAAATTACTTCCTCATTGTATATCAACTCATAAATAAACAAACAGAAACACTGAAACTTTATTGCAGAATTAAATTGGTGCTCACAGAGACTGTTGATCTTCAGACAGAGGCTACTAAGTGCCATAGCTGATAGACTATATCATTATGCATACCCTACTCTTCTGGAAAATCATATTTTAATTGTATTATTTACCTTGAAATTTAAATGTCAGATTCACATCCCTTTTGACATTTATTTACCTTTAATTTAATGTTGAAATAAAAAAGAAAATGACAGAGGTTTAAGTCTATAACTTTAAGTTGTTGTAATGAAAAGGTGATAACTTTGTCTAAAGCAAAGAATCTTGAGTGTAAAGAATCATGTGTGTGCGTGTCCTGAACAAATACAGGAACTATGTATTTTAATTTCTGCTAAGTGGATGCTTCACTTTAACCCTAGATTATGATACATGTCTGTTACTCACAAGTTTACTCTACGTAGTAAAGATTACTACCACTTAATTGTAATATTTTTTAAAATTTAAAAATATTTTCATTGAACTTTTGACACTGTGTTTACACTAGGACAGACACAGGGACTAAGATTTCCTGTATTAGGTTCATTTATGACCCGGGGGTGTGAGGGTGGTGTGTGTTTGTCTAAAAACAAAGAACACAAATTTTAAAAAATATTCAGGGGTTTCAGGAATTAGTAGTGTGGGTGTGTGTGTTTGACAATGGCAAACTCACATTTTGACAAGTTTGTATTTTGCTGTGCTAATTTTATTTAAAAGACTAAAACTATGGTCATAAGCAAAGATAATACTACAGGTGGATATCAAAGTTGAAGGAATAGACCTGGAGACAGTTCAGAGCTACAACTACCTTGGATGCACTTTAACCAGTGATGGAAAATGTAAAACAAACAATAGAAATAGCAAAAAGTAATTTAATGCCATGAAAAATATACTAACATCAAAACAAATAACACCAGGGCTAAAACTAAGAATAGCAGAATGTTATACCTTCTCAATATTCCCTCTTCTCAATATTCCTGTATGGTGCAGAAATATGGACATTAGACAGAAGAAGAAAACAGAACATAAAATTGAAGCCTTTGAAATGTGGATTTATAGAAGAATAAGTAGAATTGGATGGAAAGAAAAGAGGACAAATGATGAAGTTTTAAAACAACTAAAAATTAAAAGAGAACTACTAAACACAATTAGAACGCAGCAAGTAAAATTTTTGGGGCATGTTAAAAGACAAAACAGTCTACTAAAAGTAATATTGGAAGGGAAAATACAGGGTAACAGAGGCAGAGCAAGACTAACATGGATGAGTAACATCAAAAGATGGATAAGTCAGCCTATGACAATCTGCACCATCAAAGTAAGAGACAGAGTGGAATGGCGCTCCATGGTAGCCAACCTTCGATGAGGAGGTGGTACCTGATGATGATTTTTTACAACCCTATCGTAATCTAAGGTTAATATGTGCAATCAAAAGTTAAGCCATGAATGTATTTTCACTATTCAAACTTGAATGACAACTTGGTAACTACATTTGCTGGGTGCAGCCAAGAACACTTGGAAGACAAAATGTGAAGAAAACATCAGACAATGAAATAGGCCTTGACTGCAACAGCTCAAAACAAATAGCAAAACAGAGTGGAATGGGAGGAAGACTGCAGTCATCAAAGCCCAACCATACACGGAAGAAAGAAAGAAAGAAGAAAAAACTATATTTAGCTGCTTCTCTTGCCATAATCTTTTCTTTTCCAACTACTTTTTCTCTCATTTAACCAATTAGTTTAGTTTTTGTTTTTCTAAATAATGTAATTTAAATCTTTATTTGGTTTATTTTTTCAATGATTTATCACTAAATGTTTTAGGAGTTTTAAGTGAAACATTGTCATCATGTATAATGCATCACATACATCACTATGATCATGTATAATGGTGTCACATACACCACTATAATCATGCATAATGGTGCCACAAACATCACTATAATCATGTATAATGCATCACATACATCACTATAATCATGTATAATGTATCACATACATCACTATAATCATGTATGATGGTGTCACATACATCACTATAATCATGCATAATGGCGTCACATACATCACTATAATCATGTATCACAATCACATACATCACTATGATCGTGTATAATGTGTCACATACATCATCATTGAGTGCCGTCTCAGTAACAAAGGTTGGCTAACATGGAGCACCATTCTGCTCTGTTTCTTGCTTTGATGGTGCAGGTTGTCATAGGCTGATTTGTCCATCTTTTGATGCTACTCGTCCATGTTAGTCTTGGTCTGCCTCTGACTCTTTTACCTTGTATTTTCCCCTCCAGGATTACTTTTAGTAGGCTGTTGTGTCTTTTAACATGGCCCAAAAATTGCATTTGTCTTGTTTGAATTGTGCTTAGTAGTTCTCTTTTCATTTTTAGTTGTTTTAAGACTTCATCATTTGTTTTCTTTTCCTTCCATCCAATTCTACCTATTCTTCTATATATATCCACATTTCAAAGGCTTCAATTCTCTGTTCTGTTTTCTTGTCTAATGTCCATGTTTCTGCACCATATAGGAATATTGAGAAGATGTAACATTTTGCTACTCTTAGTTTTAGCCCCGGCGTTATTTGTTTTGATGTTAATATGTTCTTCATGACATTAAAATTACTTTTTGCCATTCCTATTCTTTTGTTTATTTCAATTGTACATTTTCAATCACTGGTTATAGTATGTCCAAGGTAGCTGTAGTTCTGAACTGTCTCCAAGTCTATTCCTTCAATGCAGTTCTGAACTGTCTCCAGGTCTACTCCTTCAATTTTGATATCCACTTGTGGGTTTTGAGTATTTTCTTTGTTTATTATCATAGTTTTAGTCTTTTTGATATTCATATCTAGTCCATATTTTTTGCTTGTCATGTTTATTTCATTAAGTAATTGTAGATCTTTAGGATTTTCTGCTAGTAGTACAGAATCGTCAGCATATCTTAGGTTATTGATTATCTTTCCATTAATTTGTAGGCCTGGCATCTCTATGATGTTTTTAAAGATTTGCTCAGTGTATAGATTGAACAAGCTTCGTGATAGGATGCATCCCTGTCTTACTCCTCTTTTTATATCAATGGGTGTAGAGTTCTCTTTGTTATATTTTATTATTGCTGTTTGCTCCCAGTATAGATTGCATATTAGTTGTATGTCCATATCATCTAGATGTATCTCTTTTAGGCATTCTATAAGTTGTTTGTGGTGTACTCTATCAAAAGTGTTGGTGTAGTCTATGAAGCAGGCATATATTGGTTTGTTTACTTCTGTGTACTTTTCGATTAATGTTCTCATGCAGAATATGGCTTCTTTTGTCCCGCTATTTTTCCTAAATCCAAATTGCTGCTCATCTAATTCAGTGTTGATTTTATTCTGAATCCTTCCTTGTATAACTTTTAGCAAGATTTTTGTAACATGGCTCATTAGGCTTATTGTTCTAAAATCACTGCATTCAACTGCACAATTCTTTTTTCATATGATCACATACATCATTGTCTACTTATTCATGGGATAAGAGTTTTGCTCAGTAATGTGCAAAACCAGCCTCAAGCTGGTACATGAAAGGGCTTTTAGTACAAATATATAAATTTGGATAGTGATGAAAACAGAACTGTCCTTTTGTATTTAGATAAAGTTAGGCATTTGTTTAATAAATAAAATAAACTAATTTTCAATGGACTTGAACAATTCACTTCACCATTACAAGATCATACCTACAGCTGGTTAAATAGGTTAATGTAAAGTCTGAACAACTTCATTGTTAGCTGTAAAAATGTTGAAATTCTAGAAATAAAAATGAACTTGTATTAATGTGATCAAGAACATGTTATATGAACAAAGGATGAGCATATGACGACATACCATCTGTATTCTGTCCTCCCACAATTCTCAACCTAAAATCAAATAATGAGTGACAGAGCACAGCCAAGTCCAACCTTTACTATTGTGGACAAGATAATGATAGGAAACTCTGTAACAGAGTTTTGCTACAGGAGACAATCTAATTATCAGAAATGGACTCCATAAAGCAAGTGTTGTGGTTCTTTACTTGTACACATGGGTCATGACTCCCAGATGTCTGCCTGCTGTTGCATTTGAGCCTGAAAGCTCACAAAATAGATTACTTGTTCTTGTTCACTCAAAGTACACATCTGCCTAATTAATGTGTACAGCAAATCTACTTGCATTGAAAGAACAATCACTTTAGCAATGGTAAGCTATCATATTTGTAGTGGTAGTTTTTTGTGTGCATGAATACCAAAAGACTGCTTATGGCTAAAACTGAATGACAGCATTTAATTTTTTTTAAAATATATAAAACAGATAAATTGTAAACTAAAAAAAAAAACATATGTACACAAACAAAACAAAAATAAAAACTCAAATTTGATTTTGAAATCAAACAAGAAAAGATATCACATAAGGTCAAAAAAGTTGCCTTGGTTTTCCTTGTGAAAGCACACATTTAATGAGTTACCTTGTTTTTTTTTTAAATATTAAAAACAACATTCAGTAACTTATTGAGATAGGAGTGTGCAAATCACACTAATTTTAATTTGCAATAGTTGCAAAAAATATATACAGTTTTGATTACAGGCAATATCGTACAGATAAGATAAACATTTGTGCACTTTGTATTGTGAATGATGATCAGACTGCACTCCAGAAGAGTCACATTTTGCTCAAATCATTAGATTAGTTGGCTTGAGTCGAATGGGTGTTACTTTGTTAGTCCGCAGAGGAAAAAATGTGTGCTTTTTATTATATGGAGTGTTGTGCCTACTGTTACCAAGATATTTAGTTTCAACAATTGACTGAATTTTTGGACTATCAGTGGAAACCTGCATGCAGCTACTCCTTGGAGTTATTTTTTCTGGCCGAAATCTGATTTGGGCAGGATGCTGTAAAAGAGATGCTTTCTCGAACAAGGGCTCAATGGAAGAATCTAAATCTGTCCCAAGGAGATCCTGATTTTGGGGTTTGCCATTTGATATTTCACTCAATGAAGTTTTGACAATATCAGTAAATGTTGGCACTGGTTTAGGGGAAACTTGATAATTTGATGACCGTAGCTCCTTTAGTTTTGTGATTTTCTTGAAAACTGAGCTTCTCTTGAGATTTGATATTGGAAAGCTTTTGTTATTGTGAGCTTCTTTACCTTCTGAATGTTCAAAATGTGCCCGTAACTTGGCAACATTTGATACTGATTCATTTCCTTGAGGAGCAGTAACAACAGTTGCAGTGTCTAATTTACATTTGTCAGCAGACTCCATTCTGTCCTGTGATGTTGTCATTTCTGACTTTGAACTTGAAGGTGGTTGATCAATCTCATGCTTATGAGTAGATGACAGTTCACAAGAGACAACATTTTTGGATAAGTGCTTTTTCCAGAATGGTAAGGCATTTTTCATTAGTTTAGGGAGCCTGAACTTCTCTTGAAATTTAGCATCTCTGATACCACCATACTCTGCATCAGTGTCATTCTTAGAGCCCAGTTTTGAATAATGCAAGGGCAATCTTGTGTCATCCTGTACATGTGGGATAGTGTTTGTTTGGTAGCTCTCTGTCAGTGAAGCCCCAGTATAAATCATCTTGTGCACTGTGTCAGAACTGTTTGAATCAAGGCTTTTTGCAGGAATTTCTTGCAGATCATTATTTGATGTGGATAGTTTAGACTTCCTCTTGGATCGAGAATTTGCATTTAAAAAATGTAAGGCTTTCTTAATTGTAATTCTCTTATTGCATTTCTTCAAAATTGGCTTATGCAGTGAAGACTCAAGTTTAGTTTCCGCATCATTGGTTTCAGACTTATAATGAAGTTCAATTTCTGTTTCATTGGTTTCAAACTTATCATGTAGTTCAGTTTCTGTATCACTAGTTTTAGATTTACCATTAAGCAGTTCAATTTCTGTTTCATTGGTTTCAAACTTATCATGTAGTTCAGTTTCTGTATCACTAGTTTTAGATTTACCATTAAGCAGTTCCATTTCTGTTTCAGACTTATACAGTTCAGTTTCTGTATCCCTGGTTTTAAGTTTACCATTGTATAGTTCAGTTTCTGTATCACTGGTTTTAGATTTATAATAACATAGTTTAGTTTCCATATCAATGATTTTAAATTTACCATTATGAAATGTATTAGTTTCTGTATCATTGGTTTTAAATTTATCATTGAATAGTTTAGTTTCTAAACCATTGGTCTTAGATTGATCAATATCATCTGCACTGGCCTTTGAAAAAATCAGTCTTCTCTTTGCTTGTGGTATTTGTTTATTGATATTTACATTATTATTATTAATCAGTTTTTTAACTGATGAATGACCTCTAGCTGTAGCAGATATTGGGACATCGCTGAAATTGTGAGCAAGACTCTGTCTTTTCTCTGGTAGAAAATTATCCAAGTCTTCCTTCTCTGTACTTTGCCAGTGAGCCAGAAATAAATTTCTGGCAAATGACTGCCTTTGCTTCTGTACTGATGCTATTAGAGAGACAGCGTCCTGCTGGGAGCTGGTTACAGCAACAGAATAAAAGATATGACTAGCAGGCTTCACCTCGGCTTGATTGTCTGTACTGGTAGGCTCATTACCGACGCTATGTATGGCAACACTATCAGATAACATATCTGTAACTGTGCTGAAGTCATCTGATATGGTAGTTCTTGAGTCATCAATGATATCCAAACTAACTTCACATATAACAGTCTCAATCCCTGCAATGCTTGGTGTTAGTATATCCAGATTATCAGGTCTTAAAATTGTACATCCAATTTGAGAATCTAAGCTTGTAACTTTACCCAGAGATTTGTTAACTATACATTGCTGTTTAGTTACATCTGTTTGGTACTGTTTATATGAAGCTACTATTGGTCTTTGCAGTGATATTCTGTCTTTTCCTGCCAACATATACCAGGAACTGGTTGGTTTCTGTGTTGATTTGGACTCTTCTAAGTCTTGATCTATTTGACAAGTGCTATGAAATATTTCATGAGAGACACTCTGATGTAAGGAGCTAGCTGAGGAACTGACCTGTCCTGTTTGCTGTATAAATTTGCTTTTCTCATTTGAACTTGTTTCTGCAACTGGATTATTTGTTTTGGACTTGTCCTTTGCGATGAAGCCTTTCTGACGCATCATTCTATTGATACCACTAAGTTTCTTTGGTGTAAAACCAACACTGAATGCCACACTCTCTCTGCGCTGAAAATGCAAAAAAAAAAAATGTAAATGAAGCATATGCGATATAGAAATGTGCATTTTGGAAAGCATATCTAGTTAGCAACAATACAAAAGAACAAATAACAGTCCTGAACTTCCTTAACATATGGATTTCTCTTATAAAATTGGTATGCCAATCCTAGTCTTCTCTCTTCTTATCTCTGCAGAAAGTTTTAGACATTAAATGTAACAACTCTAAAGATAGAAATCCTAAAGTTTGTGACAATATGTATATTGTCAATATGACAATATATATTGCAGAAAAATCAGGAAACAAAGATCACAAATAAAAAACAAGCAGGATCCCCATCCATCAGCTACCAAAGCACGCCGAGATCATTATCCTGTCTCAGAATAGACTGCTGCAGACTCCTGGAGCCACCTCTACTGCACACAAATAACTCACACTGAAAAATGCTACTATGGAAGATAGACCATTTTTCTAGAACACCTTCAGAAGCATGACACCTGTGTCAAATGTTGGTGCAAACATATCACAACAAAAGATATATGACAAAATCTGTGGGGGCACTATAACATGAGAGGTCTGAAAGCTTTGTCCTGACAACTGGGGAAAAGGCAGGTCTTGACAAACAAATTCTCAACGGCAGAGAGTGAGAGGGATAGCTCTTAAATATCATACTGGGCTCATATTTTTAATTTATATTATAGATTATGATATATCTCTGTGGTCACGTTTTCACGATACCGTCAAAAAATTACTACCACTTAAATGCCCTGTTATATTTCAGTTTGGAAAATAAGCTTTTCTTTGAACTTTAGATACACAGCTGTGAGTTTACCAAAATAGACACATGGGAATCTGATGTTGTATTCATTTCCCCAGTTACGTTAGATTTATGACCTGAAATTCACCTGAAAACACATAGTGCTGAGGCTACCAGTGATGTTATGTTGTCTATTCAAACGGTCACAGTAAGTCTGTCAATCTAGCCATTATGTTTTCAGGTCTATCCTGTGTTATTTAATGTCTCGCCGATGGCCATGGAGATTTTCTCCGTCATAAAAAAGAAAAGAGGGGGGAAAAAAACAAATTTCTTGAAAGTTGGCAAAATTTATGCTAAAAAAATTAAATTAAATTAAAAAAACAGCCCCCTTTCTACTATACCATAAAACTTTTTACAATGTACTTAAAAAAAAAAACATCAATGGAAATAATTCCAACTCAGGAGTCACAGGATGTAGCAATTGGGAAGGTGTAAGGGGTGGTGGCTATTTGTCTGCATCAAACTATCAATGAATTTGTATTTTGAGGTGGTAACTTTTATGACGGAATAGTAATATAGGGTTAATGCAAAGTATCTTTCTTAGGCATTTATAGGTAATTATTGCCTTTTAGTACAGCTCCTTTTGTCATTATTTTGGTCCTCTCTATGTTAATTTCAAGCTCTATTCTGTCAGCCAATGATGATAAGAGAATATGTGGTGTCCTGTATCGTATGCATACTATCACTAGGAAGTACAATGTTATCTGGGAAATTCAAATCTTCCAGTTGTGTTCCACTGGGCCATTTAATACAGTTGTTACCAGTACAATAGTTCCTCATTATGTAATCAATAGGTGCTCCAAAGAACAAAGGTGACAAAATGCATCCCTGATTTACTCCTGATGCCTAGAATATTGCAATCCATTAAATCACAGTATTCACAGTTCACGTACATGTGTGACACAGCGAGAAGAGTTGATCTTAGATTAATCAAGCCCGTATTCTTTAACTACTGACAGAACAGTAGAGCAAAGAGGTTTTTTTTCCTTAATGTTAATTTATGAAGATATTTTTTTTCATTTGTTGTTTAAATTGCTGATCTGTCTGTTTTTCCTCTCAACTTAACAATGGTTGGGGAGTCAGCAATGCTACTCTACATCTGTTGCGAAGACAAAAGTCTTGGGCGACAAATGTTACATGGTTCTGTACAACTGGTGAGCTCTTGTTATTAGCCTTGTTGAATTTGCCACAGAGTGGATAAAAATGTACTATGGCAAATAATGGCTCAATACACAGTAAGTGGACATATAAGCAAAAGTCTAAACAGTGATTTCATAACTTTAGCTAGAACAAATCTAGGAACATCTGAACCTTTCATTGTATAGAGTAAGACAGAGATGTGCTTCTATCCACAATAAGTTAATTACCTACATTGACAGCACAAAGAAGACAAACCTTAAAATGAAAATAATATCAATGAGCAGATGACCAGATTTTGACAAGTTCTCTTCACAACATTCACCCGTGAAGTGGGTGTGGGTATGTTGTGTCACTAGTTTATGGCTGAACCACAAGAAGACCTACATATCAGCCTTTGGCATGGATACATTTTGCTTAATTTCTGCCTGGGCAGCAGTCATTTTTGGCCTGTTCATTTACTTTTAACTGAAAAAGGTTCTATAATGTGACAAATTCCCACCACCTGTGGTGAGATTCGAACCTGGGACCTTCCTGTCCAGAGGCTGATGATGTATTACCTCTAGACAACTGATGAAACAAGGTTATTAGAGAAAGAGTTGTTATAGAACTAATTTTAAATTGTATACAAAGATAAATAAAATGGTTTGCCCACCTAGAGAGAATACTAAGTGATGGTATGCCATATAAAGCATACACAAAAAAAGGAGCGCAAGGCAGACCCAGTCTACATTGGAGTGGCAACATCAGAGAAACAGCATCAAGAGCCAATGATTGTGGCTGCCAGAAGAGCAAGAAACAGAACTTTGCATCTCTCATATTCTCTGCACACCACAATGCATAACTGGTATCCTTTGCTTTTTAAATTTAAATTGGACAACTAGCATATGGTAGAATAACTATCTCTATCTATCTATTGTCCTTTCAAGCCGAAGACAGTACATATGACAGAACCACAATCTCAAAAACAGAAACCTTGCATGCCAAAATGGCACATATTGCAGAAATCACTGCTTCTAAAATCTATGGCTGTTTCCATAACAAAACTTTTTTTTTAAAATGACAGCTTGTCAAGCCAGCAATCAACCTCCTTAGTTGCCTCTTACAACATGCTTGGAAGGTCAGTGTCACAAACTTTAATATATAGACATGTGTAAAATTGACATGAAGACTGAATATAAACCTTGCAGCCAGGGAAGACATAGCTGCAGACCACAATCTTTGGAAACACACTCTAAAGGTCCAACTCAAACAAGAAGCAGACAGATTCATTGAAAAAGAAAATACACTGCGAAAGAAAAAAAAAAAAACATTTCTAGGGGCGCTGGAAAATCCATAGTCAACTATGACTGATGGAGGTTACTACTACTACTTTTTAAATAGAGAGTATTATAGAATGTTATCTAGCATTTATTCTTTTTTTTTTTTTTAAACATTGCTTTCTTTGTATTTTACTGTCTTCAATTTCTTGATCTTATATTGATTTTTACATTTCCAATAGGAAGGTGTCCACTGTGATAAGATATCTCCGAAAAGTGCTTGTAGGGATTAGAAAAGATAGAATCAGGAATCATATAAGAGAAAGATTAGTAGGCATTGAACCATTCCTAAGCTACATACAGAAACAACAAATAAATTAGTTTGTCCATCTAAAAAGAGTGCCAATTGATTCCTTCCTATACGAAGTGTGTAGAGAAGGGATACGAGCTAAAAGTAGACTGAGTAAGATGGACAGACAACATCAAATGACAATGACTGAAGCTGCCAATAGGGCAAGAACCAGAAATTTGTATCTCCCTCAACACCTGAACTGATACAAGAGGAAGTGAAGGATGTAAAAAAAAGGTGTCATATGTGCATTACTTTACCACAAATGTTTCTGCTTTTAACACACGGCATTGCTTTAAACTCTGCTGTCTCAAGAGATAAACTGATCTGTCATGATTGGTTACTCATCAGTATGTTATGACTTCAATTCTGAACAAATCTTAGTGAATATTTTGGCTGCTTTTCATTTTTATGTCTCTTATGCAGTGATATTTGTCTATATTCATCACTGATCTTTATCAACATAAACTTATTCTATCTATTGTACTTCTGCTTAAGCAGGCAGGCCAATATTGAGTATACCTGTCAAGTCAAAGTAATCTAGCTTACATATTTGACAAATCTGTAAAATGCTAACATGCCATCTAGTAACAATCAGTGATACAACAAAACCTTAGAGAAGAATGCAAAACGATAATGACAAATATACTTATTGTTTGGGTACACACTGAAAGTGAGACAGTCTTATTTCTATCATATTTTTAAGCAAATAGCATACCATATCTGATCAGTACTGACAATAGAGATGTATCCAGTGCATTTTATTACATCTACAATGTGTTAACTAATTGGTATGAGAAATAAAACTGACTAAAGCAATCCTGATTTGAACAGATTCACAAAACAAACAAGATTAACACATGTTGTTAGGGAGTTTGTGTAAAAAAAATACCTCATTCTCATCTAAACTTAATGGTGAGTTTAGTCGAGGTGATCTCCGTGGCGTGATTGATGGACGAGGATTAGGTCTAGCAATAGGAGACCCAAGCAATTTCATCTTGCCACCCTGAACTGGTGATTTGCCATGAGATGGAGTAAATCTGCCAGAAACTCGCCGTGGCTGTTTCCCAGGAGTAGGTGGGCCAGGTCGCTGGTAAACGGGGCCTGTGCGAACCTGCAAGAAACAACAACTAAAATATCTTGCACAGACACTATGATAACAATGAAGAGTTATGGCAATATAAACAAAATGCAGATCCTAAAAAAGATCACATCATACTGAAATTTTGTTTTACTTATAGTCCAGATACCAACAACATAGTATAGGATTTTTCAAAATAAAACACTTCATTATCTTGTTAATATTAAAAAAAAGTTTTCATTAATCTGAGGTTAGGCATTTTAATATGCACAAAGCAAAATCACAAAATGAAAATAGTGAGTGGAACATACAAACAGCAGAATTGTTTTCTTTGCTTCCCACAGAATGTGGTGGACTAACTATTACCTCTGATTTACACGAAGGTAAACGAATTTTGTTCATGTAGTAAAGTGTCATCAAGACAGTGCATGTAACAACCATGTACCAATATATGTGCCAAACCAGAAGCCATCCCCAATGGGAGTCTATTAATGAACCAGCACTTTCATCATTTAGAAAATTTTTCACATTTTTCAAAGGTTCTGCTTTAGTCAATCTAAATCATCTGAATGGTATTCCTGTTACTTCTTTTCTTAACATTCACCCGTTAAGTGAGCATAGATGCGTTGTCGCTAGTTTATGTCAGAGCTACGATAAACCCAACACATCCATCTCATGCATGTATAGATTTGCTTTAAAAATTTGTTGCCCTGACAGCGGCCATTTTTGGCCTATCAGAGAAATTGTAGAGGATGATCACTCATTAAATGCCAGAAATGAAGATACACAAAAGTCGAGTTTCAGCAATATTCACAAAGCTGACTTTTCTCCTGACAGACTGAAGAAGGACAATTGCTTGACACGATTCTGCATTGAACCTTGGTGAGCTCACTTAAAATAACTTCATGTCCTTGACCTTGGTGACTAAAACTAGGCTTATAGATATGACCTGGAAACAAAGCAAGTGTTCTAGTGACAAACTGCTCCATCTTTTTCCTCAATCAATGAAGACGAAGGTTTTACAGGTCAAGTTCAATGTCAAATCTAAGTTTTTAAACAGTGCACACCTCTAGAAGATAGAGCATGACATTGATGGGCTTATCATGAGCACACCCTTAGAAGATAGAGCATGACATTGATGGGCTTGTCATCATGAGCACACCTCTAGATGATAGAGCATGACATTGATGGGCTTATCATCATGAGCACACCCCTAAAAGGAAAGAGCATGACAATGATGGGCTTATCATCATGAGCACCCCTCTAGAAGATAGAGCATGACAATGATGGGCTTATCATCATGAGCACACCTTTAGAAGATAGAGCATGACATTGATGGGATTGTCATCATGAGCACACCTCTAGAAGATAGAGCATGACATTGATGGGCTTGTCATCATGAGCACACCCCTAAAAGGAAAGAGCATGACAATGATGGGCTTATCATCATGAGCACACGCCTAGAAGATAGAGCATGACAATGATGGGGATTTTAGGACCTGGCATTATGTAATCTTAGAATGCACATCCATTTCATTTCATAGTTAACAACATGCTAACAATTTCTTGTGGTAAATTCTCATTCTGCTACCCAGATGACAGTCTATGGCAGCAGTATGGGAGCACCTTTAATGCTTTAATGCAAAAAGATTATAATCATGTTTAGTTTTCTTTAATATACCATAATTTCAATAAATCTGTATTTGCTATTCTGGTTGATAAAATGCAGGGCAAATATTTTAACAACAATATTTTTTCCCCCAATAAAATATGCACTGCAATATTCTGCATATTTCTGTACAGGCAGAAAGAACTCAAAAATACATTACACAATGAGTTGTTTTTTAAATAACATGCCCTATGCATAATAAATAAAACAGATTTTCAATAATCCTATTGAACATAATAATAGTGCACTTGTAAAAAGCTACACATACAATTATTTTTTGAGGACCTAATTATTTAACATTAAATTACCTTTATCCTATACAGAAACAAAAGTTGAAATAACTGAAGTTTAAATAAGACCAGAACTCAATTTCATTTGCACCTTCAAAGAATACTCATAACAGACATTAAATAATAATTTTAACGGCAGAAGCAAGTATTGAACTGACTGCACATTTCAGCAAAGACCCTCAAGCACAAGCCAAGGTTTAACTTGTTAAAATGTTAGCAATTAATCGTCAACTAAAGCAATCTATGCACATTTTTTCTTTCACCAGCATTTTAGTCAATGAAAGAAAATAAATCTGTCTATCTATCTATCGACCTTTCGAGCCATAGCAGGCCCATAGACCCAGATACTCCTTCTCTTATCTAAATTTTCATTCTAGCAGTTTTCAATCCTTGTAAACATCTTTTATCAAATCTCTGTCTGTCTCTGCCATTTGTCTCTGTCCTGTGCAAGCAACTCTATCTCACTGAGCGAGCAGATTCCTGCTGCTCTTGCCTCTCTCATCAATGTTCTTCTTACTGTTTCTCTGGGTAGGCCTCTTTTCCTCTTACCTGTTGTTTCCCACATGAGTGCTTGCTTTGTTATTCGGTTATTATCTCTCCTTATCATATGTCCAACATATGACCATCTTTTCTTGATTACTGAAGATATTAATAGTTGATTAGCAATTCCTCATTTGTTTTGAATTCGTTCCTCCTCGTTTGTTTTGAATTCGTTCCACTCAATACCAAGTTTTTGTCTTAGACATTTATTTTTTAATGCGTTCAACTTTGTTTTTATGTCTCTTGTTGTTTTCCAGCTCTCACATGCACACTAAGGGTTGATAGTACATTTGATTTGAATAGTCTGAATTTGAATATAGAAAATAGAATTTGAAGTGTTGTGTTTGTGCTGATGAGTTTTTTTTTCCCCCAAATTTGTTCAAGGCTCCTGAAAGACATTAATGCTTTAGCTAATCTGATTCTAATTTCTTTACTTGTATCCTCTTCCCGATTAATGTGACTTCGGAGATAGATAAAGTGGCCGATCTCTTCCACTGGTTTGTTTTCCATGTATACTGTAAAGCTTTTCATGATTGATCTCAAGCCCAATTTTGCTGGCTATTTATGATAGTTCATTTGTGTTTTCCTGCATCATTTTTATCTGACTGCCGATGAGGACTATGTTATCAGCAAAGTCGAGCTCCTCCAAATGGTTTCCTTGTATCCATTCAATGAATGTTACCAGTGCAGCATTTCTTCATTATGAAGTCCATAACAATTCCAAATAACAAAGGCGATAAAGTACATCCTTGTTTAGCCCCAGTTTCTATTGGAAAACATTTGTTCAGTCCTTCCTCTGTACGAACTGCACATGTGTAGCCATCATACATGTCTTTCATAATATTTATGATTTATTATGGTAAGCCATATTTACACCTGTATGTAATGACCATACATACTGGTGTAAAAAACAGAATTTACAGAAGTTAGAAGCAGCTATGCTAATTGCATCTCAGTCTCAAAAAGAAAAAATGAGCATCAATTTTATACCATTAATTTAAAAAAAATTTAGTTTAATAATTAGTTTTTTTTTTGTTTTTGGTGACTACTTTTTAGCTGTCACAATTACTTTGCATAATGTCATGGTATGTCTTAGAGACATAAATATTACAATTCATCATACGATATGTTCTGGTCACCTAGGAGTTAAAATTAATAAAAGAGGTAACAGGTACTTAACGCGATGTAACAGTAAATTACTTCAGCTAATAAACAAGGAGCAAAACTTATTTTAATAAACTAAATTGTTTTACTGTTTAGCTTTTTAGTAGGGAGTGAGAGATGACTGGTAAAAAAAAGTCAAGATCTGAGATGTCTGGAGCGGGTAATATGAAAGACCTACAATGACACTTCCTGCTAGCTCTCAATCTGGAGTTGGAAAGTCAATAAAACCATTGCAGCTACAGCTTGACATTTCAAAAGGGTTAATGAGCTCTCCTGCTGAAGTCATATGAAAGCAATGTGGAGTTAGGGAGGCAAGGAAGGAAGGGCTATACAATATCCACTGTATGTGCCCTAGATGCCTCATAGTTTTCTTATTACAATGACCTTTGAGTGGCCAGGATAGATAACCTTTTCTATTATAAAAGGTCAGCTAATGGTTATATCCAAACAAAATAAAATTGCACATGACATAATTTCAAGTATGAATGAACTGCTAATTTTTCTTCTCACAGTGCAAATGAAGTAAATATTTAAAATGTCTGCTGGGGATGATGGACATGTACTAGAGGAACATCAATAATTGTATGTTGGATATCAGGATGCAGTCCTGAGACTGCAATAGTCTCGAATACAATTTTGAACATGTAAGAATCATCATCAAGTACCGGGCCTGCTGGCATAGGTGATCATGTCTCTCCACAACTTTCTATCTCGGCAGCTATTTATCATTTCTGTTCTTGACCTTCTGCCAAGCCATTCTCTTTATTTTGCTTACAGTAGCTTGATGATGATCGGTATCATCTGTAGCATATGATGTCCCCTACCGAACGAGAGTTTTCCATTGGAATCTCCCTTAACGTTGTTGTCATTATTTCTATTGTTGTGGCGATTCATGATTGTACAAAGAAGTTACGACGGTTTTCTTCATGTAAGAATAGCAACCTATAAAAGCAAACATAACCCACAAGTTACTGGAATTATCAGTATGAACATATTTAATCAGAAAGCGAGTAAGCACTTATAGGTTTGCCTGGTGTGCTGTTACATCAGCTCTGACATCAATTAAAACAACAAGTGTTACACATGTATACTAAGAGTTACATTTAAAAAATGTTTTAGTGTAATTCAATTTATATAACTGAGCACAATAACTTCACCAGATCTCAACAACTATTATCATGTGACTTAATGGAATTTAGTAGTTCTAGGTAGCATTACATGGAACATCGCAACAGTTGTAGTTACAATGACAGACAACTCCACTTAAGTTTCAAAATAGTTTATTACATTAGTCTCTCGGTCTTGACACATTTGTGGCCATATTCAATATAACATCAATATCTTAAGTAAATGAATTCTCCCGCACATTCAAAACTGTGCTTAACTCAATTCTTCACTATCACATTAATGTCTTAGGTAAATTAATTCTTCCACACATTCACAACTGCACTTGTCTTAATTCTCAGCACCTGATAAAACAGCACAGCACTTATAACTAAGAATGTCTCAGCTAAATGGTTTCTCTATTACAGTCACATCTGCTCTAACTCTGTTTCTTCTTCTGGCACGTGATCCAGTAGCAACAGTCCTGAAACTATCATAGTGTCCTAACTAGATGAATTCCTATCTACTTCTAGTTAAGTATCTAAATTAGATCGTAGTGCCCTAAACTACTCTTCTAGATCTGGTCTCTCTCTCTCTAGCTTCTATGCGTGCATATGCTTATGTACTCCTATCTCATTTGCATAAGCTCCTTCTCTTAACAAACACGCAACCAATCAAACAACCGTGATGTTGAACAATTGTTAACCCTTGTCTCAAATTTACAAAAATACGCCATCATTCCACTCTGTTTAACCTTCCAGATAACTCTACCTTGAACTTTTGGCCTTGATAGTAATCTCACAGATTTAATCCGCCTCACATTTTATTATCGACATAATTCTTAGCATGTTACTAGTCACGTACTGTTTCTATTCCCGCCTTTTTCATGTTTTGGAAAATTCCACTCTCAACTTGCTCTGTTCTTCAGTTACTAATTTACTTCATGTTTTTAGCTACTCTAGTCACTATACTATTACGAAAATAGTACCAGATTTGTATTCTAAAGAACTTCATTTTCCCTTAAGTTTTTTTTTTTTTAAATATAACTGACATTAATATACGATTAGTAAAATGTTGTCATTTAAAAGTGACTATTTTTCAAAACATTTCTAAAAACTTACTATCAAAAGGCAAACAAAATTGTAGACTGAAAAATTGTGGACTTTAAAGATGAATAGATTAGGTCTCTTCTGTTAGATGAGAATGTTAAAATGCTTCTGTACTTGAATCTTGTTAAAACTGTGGTGACGATGTGCTTATTTTCAGTCCAAGATGTTAATTTGAAAAGATTCTTATTCTGAGTACAGTGGTTTAAAAAAGGGTGAATTTACAAATATTACATAATAACATTAAATTTGTTAAAATAATCTGAAATGAGGCTTTGTTTAATCATTATGTGATTCTTAAATGAATTCCTTCACACAAATTCTGAATTGAGAAATAATTTAAGAAAGGATGCAAGATTGCTATAAAACAAAGCAATTGTAACATCAAAAACAGCAGGAAGCAAAGTCGCAACATAAGACATCTTTACAGAAGAAAAAAAAAAGAACAGACAAAGCATCTACTCTGCATCTAGTGAAATGTTTTATAAAAGGTACCACTGGATAGTAAACAATCGTGCCACTTTGTACAAGTTCAATCACTGTCTGAAAACAAAATGGAAGATGATACCCAAATGCCAAAATAAGAGAGAAGAATAAAACACTGAACTATTTGAAGTTATATTACTGGTATTTCATCAATATCACAATATACTTTTTATACGTTTACAATATATTTGTTACCAAGCTGAAGCTGATTCTTATATTCCAGTGACATGACAAATATTTCATTTATTACTAAAGTTACAGCATAATTACCCACATACGGTTTAAGATTAATTCTAATATAATATGGAGAATCATTCTCTTCATGCATACATGTTTTAACTATATTATTTCTTATGGCTCATATGTAAAAGATATCACTTTATTATATTATTTCTTTTTGTTTAAATTTAATATCATATGTGACATATGTGATACACTTCTCATGAATATTTTCTTGAGATTTGCCAGCAAAAGTGAACACAGGAGAAGAAAAATTACCTGTTTGGGAGGACTTTGGCTGGACATTTCTTCACCAATCAGTGATACAGGAGCTTTCCTCTTAGAAGACTTTGTTTCTGCTTCCTTTATGGATGCATTTGTACTTGATACATTTCTCTTGCTTTTAATCTCATTTGGAGGACTTACCTAAGACCATAATATAAAATGAGCATATAAAACGAGTGCTTTAAGATGTTAAACTTATTAATAATACATTCAAATCTACATTTGTTTCACATTTAAAATAGAATACCTCTTTTACTTTGCTTTCAGATATTTTCATTTGACTAAAATACTTCATAAGTTGAAATAGTGCCAGAGTTGTAAGAACAGGTATACAAAAAAAAGTAAATATCTATAAAGCTATTTTAAAATTATTTTATAATAATCATATTTTAGAGAAGAAAAGATTAGACACATATGAAGAGAAGAATGATACATATTTAAAAAAAAAAAAAAAAAGATCCAGCTATGTGAAATAACAAGCGCAGACATAAAAGCCCGTGGGGCGGAGCACTTCAAAGAAATTCTTAACTGCCCACTACCCCACAATTTAATAGATTTTGAAGCTGAAACACCAGCAGCAGAATTAGATGTAAATTTAGATGACTTCACCTTGAGCGAAAGAGAAACCACCTTAAAGCATATGGCCAACAACAGGGCTGCTGGAGAGGATAAGTTAACAGCTGAGATCCTCAAGGCAATTGATAGCCATAATTTAATACAACTCCAGAAAATGTTCAACATCATTTGGAAAGCAGAGAAGAAGCCTCATAAATGGAAAAATCATTGTTAAGATTCCAAAAAAGGGCAATCTCAGAGATTGTAACAACTGGAGAGGCGTGACACTTTTGTCAGTTGCCTGAAAGTTATTCTGCAAAATCATCCTAAATAGAATAAAGGATTCAATAGATACAGTAATGTGTGAAGAACAGGCTGGGTTTAGAAAATGGAGAAGCTGCCTTGACCACATTTTTATTCTACGACTTATATTTGAGGAACACATTGAGAAGCAAAAACCTTTTGTACTTAACTTCATCGACTTCTAAAAGGCATTTAACAGTATTCATAGAGATTCTTTGTGGAAAATTCTGAAGCAATATGGCTTATCATAAATATTATTAAAGACATGTATGATGGTTACACATGTGCAGTTCGAACAGAGGAAGGACTGAGCGAATGTTTCCCAATAGAAACTGGGGTTAAACAAGAATGTATTTTATCGCCCTTGTTATTTGGAATTGTTACGGACTTCATAATGAAGAAATGCTGCACTGGTAATAAAGGCATCGAATGGATACAAGGAAACCATTTGGAGGACCTCAACTTTGCTGATGACATAGTTTAACAGTAGTCATATAAAAACGATGCAGAAAAACACAAATGAACTATCATCAATAGCCAGCAAAATTGGGCTTGAGGTCAATCATGAAAAGACTAAAGTCATGAAAAGTTTAATTCCAACAAGTGACAAAATATACATGGAAAACAAACCAGTAGAAGAGATCGATCACTTTATCTATCTTGGAAGTCACATTGATCGAGAAGGGGATACGAGCAAAGAAATTAGAATCAGAATGGCTAAAGCAGCAATGTCTTTCAGAAGCCTTGAAAAGTTGTGGAAATCAAAACTCATCAGCACAAACACAAAACTTAGGCTATTCAAATCAAATGTACTATCAACACCTTAAGTATGCGTGTGAAAGCTGGAAAACAACAAGAGATATAGAAACAAAGTTGAACGCATTCGAAAATAAATGTCTAAGGAAAATACTTGGTATAGCATGGAACGAATTCAAAACAAATGAGGAAATTAGAGAAATCGCCAATCAACCACTAATATCTTCAGTAATAAAGAAAAGACGATGGTCATACGTTGGACATGTGATGAGAAGAGATAATAATCGAATAGCAAAGCAAGCCCTCATATGGGAAACAACAGGTAAAAGAAAAAGAGGAAGACCCAGGGAGACACTGAGAAGAACATTGATGAGAGAGGCAAGAGCAGCAGGAATCGGCTCCCTCAATGAGATAGAACTGCTTGCACAGAACAGAGACAGATGGCGAGATTTGATAAAATATCTTTAAAAGAAAACTGCTAGAACAAAAAAATTCATATAGGAGAAGGTGTATCTTGGTCTACGCCCTATGGGCCGGTTACGGCTCGAAAGGTCAATAAATAGATAGATACGTGATATAAAAACCACAATTAATAATAAATTGTGACATACTGAGTTTCAGTTATGTACATAATGTCAAACTAAGATAAATATTAAAATATCAGAAGACAAATTCACAAAGAAAGGATCCAGACAAAAACAAACAGAAATACCATTACACCAAACAGCAAAACAAAGAGAAAATCCTTGGCTAGATAAATCATCATTGAGTGCAGTCTCAATCAAAGGTTGGCTTCCATGGAGCACCATTCCACTCTGTCTTTTGCTTTGGTGGTGCAGGTTGATAGGCTGACTTGTCCATCTCTGCCTCCTTAACTTTGTATTTTCTCTTCCAACATTACTTTTAGTAGGTTTCTGTGCCTTTTAACATGCTCCAAAAAAATCTAATTTATCTTGTTTGAATTGTGTTTAGTAGTTCTTTTTTTCATTTTTAGTTGTAAGACTTCGTTTGTTTTCTTTTCTTTCCATCCAATCATTCTTATTCTTCTATAAATCCACATTTTAAAGGCTTCCATTTTTTTTTCTGTTTTCTTGTCTAACGTCTATGTTTCTGTACCATACAGGAAATGTTGAGAAGATATATTTTGCTATTCTTAGTTTTAGCCCTGGTGTTATTTGTTTTTAGTATATAATTCATGGCATTATAATTACTTTATACTGCCATTTCTATTCTTTTGTTTATTAATTTATTTCAGGTTAGATAAAATGTCATTAAAAATATTAGGAAAAGTATCACTTGATCACAAAGTAAGTCACAAATCATCAAGCAGATGAGCACTAGTTTTCTACCTGGAACCTAACATAAATTACTTGATGTATCATTGAAACAGCAGGCCCTATAAGCACAAATTAATTGTATACAAAAGGGTTAAATTGATTACTTTTGCTCTCCTATGTGGAAGAAGGCTCAGTCTCAGTGTATCATCAGAGATCTTTTCTTTGTTCACTCTTTGCATCTCCACTGGATAAGCAGATTTCAGATGTGGTAGATACAGGGTGTTTCTACG
This sequence comes from Megaustenia siamemsis, assembly GCA_032433765.1. Lineage (NCBI taxonomy): Eukaryota > Metazoa > Mollusca > Gastropoda > Stylommatophora > Ariophantidae > Megaustenia > Megaustenia siamemsis. The sequence goes on from JAVIAB010000001.1 coordinate 50,876,298, forward strand.
CTGTAGCTCACTCAGTCTGTCCCACTCAAAATCTGGACCGTCGGGCTCATTGGCACAAGACATGGCATTTGGAAGACACGCAGCTGAAACATAAACCTATCAGTCAATACTCTTTTCCAACCAATGAAAAGGAAGATTTAGTTAAAGATGAATTCTGTAGAAAGTTGCAAAGTCATATGGATGGAAGATATGGAAGATGAGCCAAGGATATAATCTTGATGGAAGATCTAAACACAAAAGTTGGATCAGACAACAGAGGCTTCGATGAGATCAATGGAAAACATGGACTAGGAGAATTGAATGGGAATGGACATATATTCGTGAACTTCTGTGCTCTTAATCAAAAGAGCCTAGGAGGAACAATATTCCAATATAAAAAAAACATAAAGCTATATGGGTGTCACCAGATCATAGAACGAAGAATCAAATTGACCACATTATGTATTAATAATAAGTTGAAGTCATGCTACATGATGTAAAGGTATATTGAGGAGCAGATGTAGCTTCAGATATCTTCTGCTAGCCAAACTTAAAAGATATACAACACATAAAAGGTAGACAGTATTTCAATGTAGGGTTTCTTAAAGAGCAAGGAATTAAAGATAAATTTGCAGTCATGATATCTAATAAATACCAAGTTCTCAAACAACTAGAAAATACAATAAATATAGAATATCATAGGTAATAGGTAAAAGATATAAGGAAGGAGACATGTGAAGAAATCCTTGGAAAAAGAGAACGCATGGATGACAGCAGAGACCCTGGAGAAAATTAAAGAAAGAAAGAAAAAGAAAACACAAATAAAAGCAGAACGAGAAGTACTAAATCCAAGACACAGAAGTGAACAAAGAAGTGAGAAGATACATTAAAAGGGATAAGAGGAAATATATAGATGAACTAACTAAAAAAGCACAGGAAGGAATTAAAAGAAATATGAAAGAACTGTACAACGGCACAAAGAAATTAAGTGAAACATACAAACAGATCAAGCCTTTATTAAAGATAAAGGAAATCTTAGTAATATAAGGGAACAAATGGAGAGATGGAAAGAGCACTCTGTGAAGAACAGACCAGGCCCAAATAACCCCCATGTTAACTGTGGAAAGCCAAGCAAGGAAGAAATAATAAAAGCCATCAAGTTAATAAAAAATGATAAAGCTACAGGACCAGATGAAATTCTTTCAGAAGCCATCAAAGCAGATATTAACACCTCTACCAAGATGTTACATAATCTACTAGATAATGGAAAAGATCAAATCAAATTTGTGAGAGGGAAGAAATAGTGTATAAAAACATGGGAAAATAACACATTTCATTTGCAACTTAAACATTAAATATGGCGTGGAGGTAATGCATTAAATGACATGTACAAAACATGAGAAAATAACATATTTAATTTGCAACTTAAACATTAAATATGGCGTGGAGGTAATGTATTAAATGACATGTACAAAACATGGGAAAATAACACATTAAATTTGCAACTTAAACATTAAATATGGCGTGGAGGTAATGTATTAAATGACATGTACAAAACATGGGAAAATAACACATTTAATTTGCAACTTAAACATTAAATATGGCGTGGAGGTAATGCATTAAATGACATGTACAAAACATGGGAAAATAACACATTTAATTTGCAACTTAAACATTAAATATGGCGTGGAGGTAATGCATTAAATGACAATGTATGAGAAATGTCATGGTACTGCATGGAGGTTTGTAACAATGCAAAAATTAGGACTATGCATATTATTATTTGAAGAAATTTTTGCAAGTTGACGAAAACAAATCACTAGAATGTATACTAGACTTGATCTGTAACATAAATGAGACATTTATCTATTTGTTGAGACTGTCACTCCGCCAAAACAGTTTTGTTTTTTTGTTTAATTTGATAGCAACAGAAATAATCAAACTGAAAACGTGCTGTGAAAACTTTACTTAGTAAAAACATGCATAGTTGGTCTTCAAAAAATTGATCAGGGCATTATGACTAAAATTATCTAGAGATTTTCTAAGCTATGTGATCTAACAAATGCCAATGGCAAGATGCTGTGTGTAAAGCAACAACAAAGTTTTTCCACTTTCCATGGCACACAGGGATCCTTTGCAGAGTATTCCAAATCTATTCATCTCAGCCTCCACTGTTTCTCACAAATTTTCTCTTTTCTGCCTTTTTTTCCTTCAAAATTATGTTACATATCAGTTTTTGAGATTGTCTTTGGATCTTCTGAGCACATCACTACCTAGGCCGTTAAAAGTTTACAATACTAAAAGTATGTCTTACCTGGGACACCAACCAGAGACTTGATGGACTGATTTGATGAAGTTGAGCAAATGCTCAAGCGATCTTCTGTTTGATGTTTTCCTAAGTCTTTTTCTCGAAGGTCGTCTGTTGTACTTGCAAGTGTCTCTCTGACAAATCAAAACAAATACAGCAAGTAAATAAGAAAGATATTAAATTATTTTGTGCGAATTTGTTTCTCATTTAAAAAAAAAAAAAAAACCTTTTTCAGTCATAGTATAGTAATCCACATTTTGGCCAAATAGTACCAAGCAAATTTAAAAAATTGAACTTTGGCTTCTCTGAGATAGGAAAGAAGGAATTCAACAAGAAAAATGAAGCAAGCATATGAAACAGTCAAATCCCACAAAACATTAGGAAGTAACATAGGTGGGGGCATTATCAGTAAGTAAATAAGTTTATCAAATTATATACAGGGATTTTCAGATATCCTGCAGAATAACTATAAAACTCAAATATTCATATTTTACAAACCAAATGGACATCAACATCACCATCAGGTGCTATGCCCAGAAGCTTTGGTGATTATGTCACTCCATTTCTCTTACTTACACCAATAATTATCAATTTTATTGTCAAAATCTCACTCTACTAGATTGTTAAACTGTCAGGTATCTTCTCTCGCTGTCGTCTTCTGACTTTCTTTCCCCATCATATTTTCTAGTTTTCCACTTTGTATTACATGTCCAAAGAAAGTGGATTATGTTAGCCATGAGCTATGAGCTCTTTACAGCTTAGTGCCTCTCGCATGAAGGCGCAGGTCCTTCTCAGTTGTACAGCTGAAGAGTACAGTGTGTTATTGATGGATAGAAGTAGTGGGAGTAACATGCTCCATCAATTTTGTAAAAGATTGTTGACGGCAGTGTCTGCAGATTGGATCATGTTGTATTTTTATTCTGCTCAGGTGTTGATTGGTAGGAGCATGGCCTGTTCTCAGCTGGAATATCAGGCTTTGATCCCTTCGCCTCAGCTCCCTCACAGGGTCGAGAGGGTCTGGTTTTGTTTCATATCTGTAGAGTAGGCGACCAGGCTTAGCTGAAGCCCACATATTTAATCATTCCTCGTGGTAGTTGTTTCTCAAAATTTGCTTGCATGTTTTGAGGCTAACTTGAACAGGAAGCTGTGGTAGAGATGCTCCCAGTTTAGCTAACCTATCCGCTCTCTCATTTCTTGCAATGCCGATGTGACCAGGGATCCATTGTAGGGTTACAGCCACACCATAGGTAGTGGAGAGTTGGTTGGATAAAGATATTATATTGAAAACATCAGATGTTAGTCCGCTTTCAATTGCTTCGAGTGCTGATTTTGAATCCGAGGAAATGTATATATCTTCCGGTGCAGTGGTGTTACATTCAAAGTCTGCAAATATCCTTCTGAGTGCTCTCTCTATTACTATAATTTCTGCAGAATAATTGGAGCAGTATTCTCCGCAAAGACCGTAAATTTGGGGGTAGTCGTCTGGGTGAGAGTAGGGATACTTGACTACAGCACCATAACCAGCATTTAGGATGGCCTTGAATGCAGATCCATCAGTATAAACGTGGACGGCATTGCGTGGATATTAGTCAATGGTTTCCAGTGCTATGGCGCTGAGTATGGGAGGTAGAGTATTTCTATCTGTTAGGAGGTCGGAGAGCTCAATCCTGACATCGGGGACAACTATTTGACGGCAAAGTGCTTCAGGGCGGATGGGCATATCTTGGAGTCTGTCTGCTGGGAGGTGATGTTTGGAACTGTAGTTAGTTTCATGGTCTAAAAAGGATGATTTCTTGATTCGAGTTTTCTGCCGCCACTTTTCTACCATAATGCGATTTTCCCCTTTGGGTTCCATCCGCAAATATCTCTCGTGGGTTTCCACTACAGCACGTTCTCTTCAAATGCCAAGAGGTTTGATGTTATTGTGTATTTCACAAGCATTATTAGGAGTTGATTTCATGGCACCGCTAATAAATCTCAGGGCTTGATTTTGAATTTTATCTAGATTTTGGAGTAGAGTCTTGCTAGCAATAGATTGCAGAGGTAGTGAATAGTCTATTACTGATCACACGTAACCAATATAGAGTTGACGCAGTGTTTGTTGGTCTGCCCCCCATTCACAAGTGGCGAGGTGCTTGATGATCCTGAGTCTAGTTGTGGTTTTCTCTATCAGCATGTTTATGTGTTGTTTCAGAGATAGCCTTCGGTCTAAGTCAACTCCCAGGTATCTAGGATATTTGTCGTAGTTTAGTTTCTTTCCGTTCCTCCAGACATCTATTTCTTCCCCTTTGACTTTGTTGCTTATGGTAAATATACTGTAGACTGTCTTCTTAGTGCTAGGCTCTAACTTCCAGAACTTACAGTAAGCAGCAATGGTAGTGGGGTTCGTATTTATGTTATGGGTAAGGGCTTGAATATTCTTGCCTCTTACCCAGATGACAAGGTCATCCGCAAAAAGTGCCTTACGACATGTGATATATTCTGGCATGTCATTTATAAACATAAGGGACAATGTGCAACTTAGGGCTGATCCTTGAGGTAGGACTTCCTCCAGGGTTCTTTGTTTGGAAGTTGTTCCCATGTATATTATTTCTATTGTTCGATTACAAAAGAAGCCCTTTATCCACTTGTACATTCGTCTTGATATTCCCATTTTTTGCAGTTTAAATAGAAGACCTTTTCTCCAGACTGTCATACGCTTGTTTCATGTCAATGAATGTGGCTATTACGTGTTTTTGCTCCTGGAATGAGTCACATATCTCTTGAGTGAGTCTTATCAGCTGGTCCATGGTACGCTTGTTCTTTCTGAAGCCTGCTTGATAATTGTTGAGTGTCTTCGTGTTCTTCAAGCCACCAGTACAGCCTTTCGTTGACCATTCGTTCTGATCTTTTATCCAGATTAGAGGTCAGGGAAATTGGTCTGTAACTGCTGAGGTCATTGGGATTTTTACCTTTCTTCAGGAAGGGTGTTACATTTGTTTTCTTCCACTGAGCCGGCAGTTTACCCTCTCTCCACGTTATGTTGATAACTCTAAGATAACAGCAAGTTCTTTGATTGAGAGATTGGTAATAAGTTCGTTGGTTAGTCTATCGGGGCCAGCAGATTTCCCCTTTTTACACTAATCAAGGGCAGCTTTTAGCTCTGGGAGGGTGAAATCTTTTTCAAAGACTTCAATGCTTACTGTATGGTGCTTTTCCATTTCTTTGGTGAGTTTGTTAATGGCGTAGTCTAGTCTTTTGTTGATACTGGCGAAGTAATTGTTAAGGGCTTCTGCTTTCTGTGTACTAGCTGGTATTACTTCCAAACCCGCCCTAGGTGGCACAATGTTCGAGCGTCTTTTTCCCCCGATAGTTTAGAAATAAGATGCCATGCTTGCTTGCCTTCCTTTCTTAAATCCAGGTTTTCACATTTTTTTATCTTCTTTGCTTTAGCATTTAGTAGTTTAACCTTCGCAGTCAATCTGTTGTAATTTGCTTTGTTGGTGGGGGTTGGATGTTTCTCGACTAATCTTCTTGCTTTTTTTCTTTCTTTGACAATGCACTCTAGTTCTTCATTCCAGAACAGTTTGAATTTACTACAGCGTCCTCGGGGATGGATTGTTTAGCAGATTATAGAATAGCTGCGGTGATTTTGTTATAGACAGCGTCAATATCAGCTGTTATATCTATCTCTTGAAATCTTGTGTTTATTAGGTTCCGGAATGTTGCCCAATCAGCTTTTTTATAATTGAATGGCACTGTTACTGGACAATTACTTTTGATTTCTTTATTGTTGGAAATTTCTAGTATGATTGGTCTGTGGTCACTACCTATGTCATCAAGGACACTGAGGGATCACTTGGGATGGATGTCCGCTGTCACCAGAGTGAGGTCGGGTCTGCTTGAGGTTCCATTGGCTCTATGAAGGAGTGTAGGTTGGGAATCAGAGTTTTGAAGTAATATAAGGGTAGTTGTATTTATGAGTTCTTCGATGATCAATCCTGTGTGGTTTCTGTCTTTATAGCCCCATAGCTGGGAGTGGCCATTCATATCTTCTGCTATGATAGTTCTGAAAAGATCAGTGTTTGTAAAGAGTGGTAGGCTGATCATGTTTTTTGGTGGGTTGTATACATTTATAAGTTTTAGCAATTGGTTGTTTGTCCAAACTGTCACTTCTTGGATATTAGTTTCTTCATTGGTTTCTACTGAAGAAACCTCAGTCTGTATGTCGTTTCGAATGAGCGACATGATCCCTTGACATGTCTGACCTTGCGCATCAGTGTGTGTAGCCTGTGATATGGAAATGAGCTTCTCTTGGTAGCATTGTTTCCTGGATGAGTGCAATGTGGATGTTTTGATCTGATAGTAGCTTTGCCAACTCCAGTGTTTTAGTATGTATTCCTGAAATGTTGAGTTGCAAGATGCAGAGAGTTAAAAGGTTGTGTTGGGGTCCGGTAGTATACTTATCACTGCCCTACCCGGGTTGTCCTTTGACGTCCATGGGGATTGACAAACAGGAGACAAAAGGAAGGATCGAGGCAAGAACACATTTGACCCATGTTTTGGGGATGGGCTAGTGAATTCAGTGCATGCAGTTTCTTACACAGTGGGCTGCACTATCGCACTTAGAGGGTACCATCCTCTCCTTGGCCATTTATGTCGGGCATTACACAATACTGCTTGTTGCAGGGTTGGCCTTACCCTGAACAGGCTGTTAACAGGTTTCCGTCAACCCTGTGACCTCCGGCAACAGATGGTGCTAGTGATGCATATGTTTAGTAACTTATTGTGTGTCCATGGTGTGTTAGATTAAGGACCAGTGTCCATGAAGAAAACATTCCTCTTGAATAAACACACAAACCCTGGTTGTAAACAATATTGTCGGTGGCAGGTATCCGAAGGCGAGCGATTGTCAGCTGTAGGTAGGTTATGATACTCTGTTGAAGCTACAATGGGCCTACATGAATTTTAACACTGTATTATTATTATTAGTTTATTGTCAGTAATTATTTCATTCACTTTATAAATCATTCAGAAACACAATAACCACATAAAAAACTCAATCCGTGTGAAAGGACATAAAAAAAAAATTGTAAATCACTAGAGCGATCTGCAAGCAGCTACTAGGCTACACCATGTTACTGGAAGTCCTCATCTATTTCTGAAAGAATTTAAAAGATTGTCTGTGTTCTGGCTTCTCATAGAATTGCACTGCACTTTTTTTTAGCTGTCCATGGTATTCTCAACATTATTCTATCAAATCACATTTCTGTGACCTCTGAGTATCTTTTTATCTTACTTTTATTGACAAATGGTTGCACAAATTGTTCTTTTATTTTCATTTAATTTTATGAAAGTTGCTTTTGGCTATTCTGCATTTAATCTCAGAAATACATCTTTCATACAAGGTTATTATCAGGTACATTTATAAAAATTGGTGGATATCCAGGTATCTATTGCAAAATTGTAATGCCATAGGTGGTCATTAGATGGTTAGAAAGTCTTGTGATTTTGGTAATCACCCTCTTAACCCATCCACCCCATATCCGCAGTAACTACAGAGTAGTGTAAACACGAAAAAAATGTTTATACATAAAGGAGAGGGAGGGAGGGAGGGAGGGGGAGAGAGAGAGAGAGAGAGAGAGACACTACTTGAATATAATATATACATATTGAAAAATATTCTCTATGAAATATAAATGTAATGCTTATCGTCAAACAACCCAAAAGCACAACCACACATATACTTCTAAATTAAACACACCTTCTGAGCATAACCATGTCACCAGATAAAATTGTTTCATTTAGATTTGACTTTGGGCCAAAGCTACCTGCAAACAAAATAAGAATCATAAATAATTCATGCCTCTCCAAGAATAATACCAATCCACAATTAACTCACCCCTCTCATACTGCCTGTATGCACAACTACTTATCTCTTCTCATTACACCATACAGTTAACAGTCTACTACTACATTTATCATGTCAGTCAATTTGTTTTATAAACTTTCACTGCCACTCTTCATCTACTATCATCAGAGCTATAAAACAATATTCTTGTTTAATGTAATTGTCCTCAATTATTTAATTGCACATTAATTACCTACCACTCAGCAATATTGGGAGCCACAATAGCTCAGTGGTTAGTGAACTGGACTACAAAGGACAAGAGGTAGGGTTCGATCCCAATCGACGGCTTCCGGGTTTACCCAGCCTTTAATGGGTGCCGAATTTTTTCTGGGAAAGTAAAGCGGCACGGGGGTAATATCGACCACATTACCCCAAAAATCATGTGCCGAAGGCCTGTAAAATTTATGGTCACTAACAGCATATTCCCTATACTCCACTTTTCGTGATGGGGGTACTTTACTTTTTTTTTTTTACTCAGCAATATTGATCAAATCAGACAATAAAATTACTTCTTTCTTCAACAACTTGGTACACATTTTGATTATGATTAAAAAATACCAGTTCATTGCACTCAGGGAAATGCCACAGGTGCCCATACCTCTGCGAATGTATGATGACTCATGAGACATACTGTCATACTTGGGTCTTAAACTTTACCATGTGTTATCACTTGTTCAGTTAAAATTCTAAAGGCAATAAATTAGGTTTCTTCAATAGGTATGTAGTCAATAATTCCACTATCTCCACCAAATCCATATAGGTACCCACCACTACTACTGGTCTCTGAAGCCAGCATATCCGTTCTATTATTATTTCAAACCCTAATACACAGGCAGAACAATCAATACTTTAATTGATGCACAATTCGTTGATATTTTAATGCATGCTTTGTTATGCAATGCTGCTTTTACTTTTTGTATGGTAAACGCTAAAATATGCTTATTAACCCTTGATTACGACACCTGCATAAAAATTACGAACTCAAAATACAAATTCTTGGAATTCAACAGTTTGCAGCCCCCCTAATTATTACTTCTGCTGATTCTTAGGTGTTGGATTTGTTTCCTTTGATATTGGCTTTTTTTTTTTTAACCAATGTGCACTTTGGTTTTAAAAAAAAATGTACGAAGGTGTGAAAATATGGTTGTTTTTTGTTTTTTTTTTTTAAATATATTTGGCCAATTTAAAAAAAAAAAATTTTTTTTAAATGACAGGTTGGAAATCTCTTTGGCTGTCGGCACGGCATGAAACAAACCTTTGTAGCGTTGGATAGGCAGCGAGCGACGCTAAGAGAAAGCCAAATATACGGCCAATGTGTCAACAGACAATGTAACACCTCCAGTAGCCATGGTGCATTCAGGTCGAATTTCAGGCTATAAATCTAACCTCAACCAGGAAATAATTATTGCATGCAATTCCCGCATCTTTTCTAGGGTGCACACAAAAAACAAAAGTTCAAAGAAAATCATATTTTCCTATTTTCAAATGCAATGGTGTTGATATTTTTGTGAAGGTGTCATAAAACATGACTCACGGATTGGTGTCGTAATCTAAGGCTAAGTAAGAATCTTGGCATATAATTATACAATAAATAAAGGGGGAAATAACAATGTACCTGATGAGCGACCTGAGCGTGACCTTAAAGTTCTGCTTACAGAACCTCTGCTGTCAAGTGAATCATCCAGACTACCAAAATCTATTTTAAAAGAAAAAAATATAATAAAAGGATGATATTAATAAACTTGGAATGCTCTACCTTTAAAGTTTTCATGCTATGGTAGCAGCTCAACATTCTTCTGTAAAACCGCATTTTTGTGGCCTGCTTGTCTGTTGTTCAATTGTCCAGAATTTACTTCTATATCCCAAGACTGGCTCTAAATAACAATGAAAACCTTTTTTCAATGATAAAAAAAGGGTTGTATAATAATTTTTCATTCTTTGGAATACAACCTTTGCTGAGCTATTCTACACCACACTGCTGTTGTACACTTGCTATTGGAATTAACATCACTCCCAGTTAATTTAATTCTTTGACTTCTTTATTCTTCTAAGACCTGGATCTTTACTAATCAAGTTCTGCGAGTTGCTCACTCTCTTGCAGCCACAACAGTTTGCAGAAGTAGAAACTGGTCTTAGGTCTGAGAGGAATTGCGACTATTTCATCCCAGAGTAGACTGCAGCAAAACTTTCCATCACCAATTGATATGTCTCAGTGTGTTCAGAGTTACATCAGATTAATTTTTGTTACATCATGGCCAGACATGTGTCAGTCATGAATTAAGCAAGATGTGTAAGGTCATTTAAGACTTCCAACACCACAAAAAAGATGGCACTCATTTATTTCATTTTAGTAGGGTTTTTTTTTGTGTGCCAGTTTTTTTTATTTCTGGCGAAGTCCCTAGAGACTAGGAGCTGAATTTTGTGTGCTAATCTATTTATCGCTGGCAACTCTGTACACTGGGGTCCCTCACAGCACACGCGGATAACTCCGTCTTCAGAGGTACTGATATTCTTATACAACCATGAGTAATTAACATTTCAAGATGAGCCTCGCTGCTGGGTGGTTGCCACAGAGAAAAATCACAAATAGAAATCCCTACAGGAGCCACTGGGATTTGAACTTCTGTCTCGAGACCGGCATCTTGCCTCGATCCAACAAGTCCCCCAGTGTAGTAGGTTTGATACAGATATTTGATTAGTTAGGACAGCAGATTTGATCAGAAGCTTCATGCAGTCTCATCTATTATATGCAGACTTTTTGTGAACTATCAGGCTCGGTGCATAACCAGGAAAGTCACTACACCTCCTTATCTAGTTGTCAAGAAGATAAAGGGCGAAAACACTTCCTTGACGGAACACATCATGTGCATTACACACGTGTTAGGGACACGCTTTTGGGCTGAATTGACCTAAGTCATGATGCAAATTAGACCCTTAATATAACATAAATGAGACTAAAATGCAGGTGTTTGTAACCTACATTCAGAACTTTTCCCCCTGCTTTGCCACTATAAAAACAATTATTGTCTATACAATTCCACCAACATTGCCATGTCTGTTGTTTCAGTTCATCTCGTAATTTTACTAAAATAACAATTGCTGCATAATAGTCCAGCATTTATAACTTTTGCTTTTACTGTCATCGTGAGAACAAAAATATGTATCAACTTCAAACTTAACGATAAACAAAAAATTATGACTTTCACTTTTACTCATAAGTATATTGTATTGTTGTGAAATAAATATAAACATTGACTGTTAATATTGACAGACTAAATGTTGTAAATTAAGTAGATCTTAAAATATTATTAAATCATTTATGGGCACCGGCACAGTTAGCACAAAAACATTCAATTCCAAATTTCACAAAATTGGGTGGGGGTGGTTGGTTCCGTACTTAACGTCACGGACTGCATAAAACTAAAATACATGTTTATAAAGAGCAAGCGTTCAGACATGATTAGTGACTTCATCAGTCACCACTAGTCTAGTATGTTTGTTTCAACTTGCTAGCTGCCATGTTAATCATCACATTATTTCTGTGAGTACTTTTCCAAGGCAGAAGGTTCAACCACATCCTGCCCAAACTAGGATATGTCAGATTATAGAGATTGATTGATAGCACTTGTAAGATACATCTTCTACCTTTCAGCTCCCTGTGGAGCATAGATCTTCAACAAACACTTTCCAATTCATTCTGTTTCTTGCCATTCTTTTAAGATCATTCCATGTCTTCCCCATCATCTTCTTCTCTGCTTCTATCTGTCTTCTTCAAGAATTCCTTGGTCTTCCTTTTTGTCTTTTCCCCTGGGGATTCCAAAAAAGGGCTGTTGTGTAATTCTCTCAGTTGGCTTCCGAAGTGTGTGTCCTTCCAGCGCCATCGTCTTCACTGTATCTCTTTATCCACTGGTGTTTGACTGGTACATTTCCACAATTCTATGTTAGTGGTTTTGTCCTGCCATTTCCATTCTTTTATTCTGCGTAAGCATCCATTAATGAAAGTCTGTATCTTCATGATTGTCTATTTTGTTGTTCTCCATGTTTCCCAGCCATAAAAGCTCCACTTGCTTTTGATATCCTTATTTTTGTATCATTTTCTGTTCCTCCCTCTTTATCTATATTACTACCCAGAAATATGTAGATTGTACGTCTAGTAGAGGTATTTCTCCTTATTTTATTTGGTTATTGCCAACTGCATTAATTCTCATAATGTTGGTCTTATCTCAATTTTCAGTCCTAGCTGTTGTGATCTTTTACCAAGTATGCTCATTTTATCCGCCATCTGTTGATGGCTGTGTGATTCAAAGTGCACTTTCCATCTCTATTTTGCAAGATACATGCAAGATATCACTCCCACCCAAGGTCCAGATTGACCTGCTTTAAGGTGGGTTGAGACAAAAAGTGAGTTATTATTTTGATATAAAATGACAACAGAAGAACATAATACTGTTCACAGCAAATTTTAAAAATGCTATTTGTTCATGTCACTGCAATAGTTATGATAAACAGCCATGTCACTGGGATTCTGGCATACCATTTTGCTACATTAATATGCATTGCAGCAACACAATTTTTTGGTACATTTATGCACAATGAATGAATTCAATGGACAGCAAAAGGAACTTGCCAAAACTGTGTTGGGTTGATTTTATGTAACTTTTCATTCATTGTCATTATGTAATTTATAAAATTTTTCCTTATGCTTTCTTGTTCCATTACAAATTTCCTCTTTTGATTTTAAACATTCACTGTCTGGTCATGTTTAAATTTTTGTGCTGCATTTCAATATCCTTACATCTCTGGCTTTGCCAAGCCTCCTCTTTCCTTTTTTTTAAAATTGTAAACTTCAAACAAAGGGTACTTTTAGGTTTATAAAAACACCATACTTTAAAACCATAATGGTGTTCAAAGATACTAATATGATTTATGGTAACAGATTTATAATTTGGTGTTCATAAATTATAAAAATCTCACGTTTGTCTTCAATGATTTTCTTAAAATGAGAATCATCACCCAAGATAACTGTACCAGCTTGATCAAGCTGATGTTGGTACTCTCTCAACTTCCTGTCTGCATAGTCTAGTGATGTCTTCAACTTGATTGCTTCAGATGCTATAGAGGTGAAAAAGTTCATTAAAATTTGAAACAAAAGTGCACTAAATAAATGAGGGACAGTGCATAGACAAGCTCTTTCATGACCTATCATTACATCTGATACTATACTACATTATATCTGCAGGTGTTTAACCCTAAGTGAGGCAAGTTTATTTCTTAAACCCTGACCGATAATGCACTGATATAAATTTGTGTCCTATTCATTTAAATAAGCATGCACCTGGCTATAAGTGAACAGAGCTGTATGGAAATAAGAGCTAAGTTGCCTCCATCTCTCTTGGGCATATCATTGGAGGAAGGTTTCCTCTCTTAGATGTTTTCTTTTCCTCTCCAAAAAAACACATAGCCATTATTTTATTCAGCAGTATAGTGGAGGACAAGCTTTGAGCTTTTATGCCTGGCACTGTTAAGTGATTGCATCTGAGTTAAATGGTCAACTGTCTTAAATATGCTAAAAATATATATAAATTGTCACGACAATACAAAATGAGAAAAATTATACAAATGGTGAATGAAATATAAATGACCACAAGTAGAATAGAAAACACAAAAATGAAGCCATGCAGATACTGCAATCATTTATTGACCTTATATAATTCCATACCTGTGAGTTGACTTTACTGAAGGCATATTACACACTATGTGATGATGACTGAAATCATCCAATATCAAACACTAATTTCCTATTGAAATTGACCGCTTGGACTGAACATGTTATTTGTCTAATCTGACAGACACCTGGCAGGGACAAAAAGCCAGACATAAAATGTACATACAACTATAAAATTGTGAAATCCGAAGTAGAAAAAGCCATAAAAAAATGAAAAAGGGAAAAGCAGCAGGGCCTGACAATATACAGATAGAGACGATACAGGCTCTAGAAGAGTTTGGCGTCGAAGTGATCACAGACATATGCAATGACATATACCATACAGGATACATACCAAACGATCTAAAAACATCAACTTTCATTGCATTGCCTAAAAAGAATGGTGCAGTTGAATGCAGTGACTTCAGAACAATAAGCCTAATGAGCCAGGTAACAAAAATTTTACTAAAAGTTATACAGGGAAGGATTCAGAATAAAATCAATACTGAATTAGAGGAGCAACAATTTGGATTCAAGAAAAACAGTGGGACAAAAGAAGCCATATTCAGCATGAGAACATTGATTGAAAAGTACACAGAAGTAAACAAACCAATATATGCCTGCTTTATAGACTACACCAAAGCTTTCGACAGAATACACCATAACCAACTTATAGACTGCTTAAAGGATATAAATCTAGATGACGCAGACATACGACTAATATGTAATTTGTACTGGGAGCAAACAGCAATAATAATAATAAGATATAACAAGGAGAACTCTACACCCATGGACATAAAAAGAGGAATAAGACAAGGATGCATCTTGTCACCATGCTTGTTCAATCTATACACTGAGCAAATCTTTAAAAACATATCAGAGATACCAGGTCTAAACATTAATGGAAAGATAATCAATAACCTAAGATATGCTGATGATACTGTTCTACTAGCAGAAAATCATAAAGACCTACAACAATTGCTTAATGTGATAAACACAACAAGCAAAAAATATGGACTAGAAATGAATATCAAAAAGACTAAAACTATGATCATAAACAAAGAAAATTCTCAAGACCTACAATTAAATATCACAGTTGAGAGAACACATCTGGAGACAGTCCAGAGTTACAACTACCTGGGACATACTATAACCAATGATGGAAAATGTAAAACTGATATAAACAAAAGAATAGGTATGGCAAAAAGTAATTTTAATGCCATGA
Source organism: Megaustenia siamemsis (assembly GCA_032433765.1). Taxonomy (NCBI): domain Eukaryota; kingdom Metazoa; phylum Mollusca; class Gastropoda; order Stylommatophora; family Ariophantidae; genus Megaustenia; species Megaustenia siamemsis. Next base: position 50,891,404 of record JAVIAB010000001.1, read on the forward strand.
AAAATATACTAACAACAAAACAAATATCAGCAGGGCTGAAACTAAGAATGGCAAAATGTTACATCTTCTCAATATTCCTGTATGGTGCAGAAACATGGAAATTAGACAAGAAAACAGATCAGAAAATTGAAGCCTTTGAAATGTGGATTTATAGAAGAATAGGTAGAATTGGGTGGAAACAAAAGATAACAAACGATGAAGTTTTAAAACAACTAAAAATAAAAAGAGAACTGCTGAACACAATTAAGACAAGACAAATTACATTTTTGGGGCATGTTAAAAGACACAACAGCCTACTAAAAGTAATATTGGAAGGAAAAATACAAGGCAAAAGAGGCAGAGGCAGACCAAGACTAACATGGACGAGTAACATCAAAAGATGGACAAGTCAATCTGTCAGCCTGCACCACCAAAGCAAGAAACAGAGTAGAATGGCGATCCATGGTAGCCAACCTTCGTTGCGGAGATGGCACACGATGATGATGATGACAGACACTGTAAGTTTGTCGGTATGCTCGACTACCTCAAAGTGTTATTCGGAAAGTGAGTCATAAAGAGTTGTTTGATGTCACCAATGTCCAAGGATATTTCCCTCGTGCGTGCGTGTGTGTGTGTGTGAGATATAAAAAAAAACAGCCAATTTGTTGAAATTTGGCAAATTCTTTTGTATTATAGAATCATATTTCACAAAATAAAAAAAAATAAAAAACAAATCCTACATCAATAGGAATAAATTAAATACCATAGGGTCACCGGAAGTAGTAATTAGGAAGGTACAAACTGGGGGGTAATGTTGAACACAGCAAGCTTTCAAATTTGGAAGAACTTGTGTTTTGATGTAATTTTTACTATAGTATTGTAACCTACACAAGTGGATATCAAAGTTGAAGGAATAGACATGGAAACAGTTCAGAGCTACAACTATCTTGGACATACTATAACCAGTGATGGAAAATGTAAAACTTAAACAAAAGAAGAGGATTGGAAGTAATTTTAATCAAATAACACCAGGGCTAAAACTAACAATAACAAAATTTTAACAACCACATAACGCTTATACTGAAGAAAATATTTAGTAAAGAGGGAACTAACAAGAATGGTCTTGCAACTTGAAAGAGAAATGTATTAATGCACTCTAATAACACATGAATGCTGACATCATTTCAATGGAAAAAAAAATAAATGACTATAAATAAATATAAATATATGAATGAAATAATAGATAAATGAATATATATATATATATATATATATATATATATATATATATATATATATATATATATATATATATATATACACATACATACACACTCTCTGATGATAATATAATGTACAAAAAGAGAAGTAAAACTTGTAAAATATGGCCAAACATATTTTTTAAAAAAATATTTTTTTAATAAAAGATATACTTGCCATAAGACTTGTTCTCCTTCTGTATGACTTCAAAATTAGCTTTCATTTCTTCATATTTAGTGTTGCAGCTTTCCATCCGCTTTTGCATTTTCATATTTGTATCTCGCTCTATCTTCAAAGCATTTGTCAGACTGGTATTTGTGTCCTTTACCTTTGTCATTTGAAGTTCAGAACGTTTGGACTGTTCTGTCAAACTCTTGATTTCATTCTCAGATGACTCCAACTGTCAGAGAACATTTTTAATATTATATGTGGTGGTACTACGCTTAGAAATACTGAAATCTTTAGAACATCGATAGTTTAAACTATTGAAACTAGTGAAAATAAATATTAAACATAACTATTATTTTTGGATTAGGCTAATACCAATGCAAATGTATATTTTACTTGTAAATGCTTTTTTAATGATTTCAAAATGCGGCACGTGACAAAATCTATCATATCCAGACTGCTTATCATGGGCCAGATAACAAAGAGTGCTGTGGAAGCAAACAAGGCAAAAATGTGCACATCAGAATATACAGAATAGAAAGTGTACATTTATAGTTACATAGATATATTTACCCCCAGGCAATGGCTGCTAAGTATTAGAGAGATATTACAACAATAAGAACACGCTTCTACCATTTTCAATTAAGAGTAATCGCCACCTCAACTAAAAACAATTAGATTTATTTCTAATGTCTCAAATATATATCCTACAACATTACATGCTCTGTTTTGTAATAGATGAGAATTTGACAAAAACCTTTTTGCTAGTAACATCAAGCTGCTTCCTTAAGGTGTTGCAGAACTCATTGGCAGTCTTCATCTGGGCATCACTGTCTTTCAGTATCTTGTTCTCTCTGTCCCTATAACTGTTGTTCTCATCTTGAAGAGATTTGGTTTTCTTCTCATGTTGGGCAACAAGGAACTGAAAAAGAAACATTATTTTTCTCAGATGTTTCTCAATAACACTAACTACAGAAAGGTCCCCAAACAATGTTAAATCGTTATTGAAATTTAAAGTTATGATTTTTCTAGAAACCTAAATGTTATAAACCATGTGCTAAAAAGTGTATTTGGACTAATTCTTGTGACCAGAATTGGTTCTAGACCAGTAAATCTGTAGTGCTAATTAAAATGACATTTAGATATATTTTACACCTATATATACTTACACACATATATATTTTGAAGTGAAGAAGAAAGTAAACAGGCATATGCCAATCTCAAATAGTTACTGGGCATTGTTTTGCTAAGCAGCTAATCTCAAAATTGATTTTACCAATATACAAATAGCAGGTCCAGCTAAAGAATAAACAATGCAGTTTAGAGGCAGAAGGGTCTTGCCTCTTTTCTCTTCTACCTTTGACTTCATGTCTTTTTTAAATGCTGTTAAGCCATTTCCTATATACCTTCTCCACATGTGTTGCAAGCATCTGCCAAGAATCTAGTCATTGGGCCTTGCAGACATCTATAGACAAGGGCAGTTTAAAAAGTTTTGCCTTCAGAGGCAAGCATAAGATTTGTAGCGTTTGTGGCCATGAATGTGCAGCATGAAGAGAGCATGGGTGAACTGATCGATCAGTGTGCCAAACAAAAAGATATGGCTGAAATGCTTGGGATTTTAATTTAGAGTCCATTATATTACATAATATGCCTATATAGCATATCCATGTATTATATATATATTTTTCAAAATAAAATTGCACATTATCCAATGCTATACACCAACCAGCGATAAAGATGATTTAGTTATCCATACCATGCTTCGCTTGGGTATAAATGTGTCAGGAACATCTGACACATTATAACAGAAATATGTCTTTCTCTACTAAATTGTCATTGATGATGCATCTTGGACACATTATGATCCAGTAAATAAGCTACAGTGTATGGGGTACAGGCATAATGGGCTATCCAAATAAAAGTTAAGTCATCATTTCAAAAGAGCAAGTGATGATGACCATCTTTTGGGACTGTTGAGAGCATAGTCAACACAGAAATTTCGGAACTGGGCAATATTCTTAACCCCTATTAATGTGTGACAATGTTACAGAAACTCCATGTAAAAATACTGTATGTTTGTCTGAGCAAATATGTAATTCTACAGCACAACAATGCTTGCCCACACAAGTCTTAAAACAGTGGCTGATTGAGTCTCATAGAGCTCCAATCGGGCACCTCGCAACTTCCTTTTCTTGAAGCTGAGTGAATACCTCAAGGGACACTGGCACATTTCTGATGAGGTACAAGCAGTTGCGTATACAAGTGGAGACAAAGAGCATTACAGCAATAAAGCTGGAAGCTGTCAGCGGACTCACAGCTGATGGTTTGCGCCAGGATCAATGAAGTGGAACCATCTGGATCCTACACCACCTCTTCACTGTGCCTGTAGAAACAGAAAAACCAGTCCAGTCTGGCCAAGTGAGAAGGGATTGAAATAAGGAAGGCAACCTGGTACTAAAAAAAATGATGTGCTGAAGTTGCATGTGTTAGGTCAAAAGGTGCAAATATCAGTTTTGCAAAAGTCAAAACAAAGCATCTACACCCAGTTAATGTCCTTTTAAGGAAAGGTGCCGAAGGTCATTCAATTTCTCTAATAGCCATTGGGTGAACACCAGAAAGAAGTGTACCTTGTGCTGAAAGAAAATACCAGATTTTTTCCTCAATGGGATAATTGTCCAACATTAGCATTTGGACCAAGATAGTAAATTCAGTGACAAATAATAACACTCTCCCATGTGGAGGACATTCCAAGCTTTCATAAAATTCACAGCTCATATTTGTATATTGCATATTATTACAATTTTTGTCTTGAGGGCAAAGCTTTTCAAATTACCTGCATCTAACCAACAAGCCACTTCCCATCTATAAATTCCTCATACTCTCTTTGTTTAGGAATGTGAATGTTCATGTCCCAGCCACCTTAATCTTTCCCTAAAATGTTTTTAAAAAGCTAAAAAATCTACAGGACATCTGAGGAGGTATTACTGTCCTACCATTTATTGCAATTGGAACTTAATATTTTCTCTTGCTTTGAATATTTTGTCCAAGTTTCAGATCAGTACAGGGGTGTGTTAAATATGCAGATTTTATATATTAGGACCTTTGTCGTTAATGTTTATTTTGCGCTATTCTAAACACATTGTGTTAATTTACTAAATGTTATGACTGTCTTGCCAATTCATTTATTTAGTTCTTCTTCAAGGGAGGCAGTAGATCTAAGAGCTAAATCTCTGTACTGATTCAAATAGGATTCTGTTCAAAGTGACAGTGAGTTTGGTATTAAATTATGCTAGAATAAGTTTTCTGGGCACTTTTTGTTAACAAGAACAGATCACATGAATCAGTGAATCTATCAATCAATAACTAGTTAGTCAGTTAAAATAAATGAAAATTACAATAAAATGAAGAAAAATAATTATTGTATACTAAAGTTATTTAAATATATGTAATTAAACAGTGGCTGCAAGATATAAGCTAGGGAAGCTGTAAATTAAACAGGAAATGAGTGATAATGATTGCAAAACACAAACATTACTTTTTTTTTGAAAAGCATATAGAAACTAAATGTTAACAACTACACACATGCAGCTTGTCTAGCTGAGTCTGGATATTTTCCACTTCATCATTCTTAACCTGCAAAGACTCATGGAAGGTCTGTCTCTCTCTGTGTATTGTTGCTATCTGCTGCTCAAGTTCAGTCTTCAGGTTCGAATGTTTGGCAATCAAGGCTTGGATAGTCTTATGGTGGATTTCATTGGCTTTCTTCATATTTTCTGACAATGAAAGGTAAGTAAAGGTAAAATTTCTGATGTGGATTCTATTGTCATCAGATTATTGCATGCTAATACTATGTACATGTCTTAAACTTGTGGCTGGTTAAGAATTAATAACTTAAAAAAAAAAAAAAAACTATATGTGGTAATGCTAAGCTGCCAAAACAATTAAAACAATGTCTCAATCTGTATGTATTGTGAGTTGAAAAAAACAGGTAAGAAACTCCAACAATCCAACCAACTTCAGCACCTAAAAGTATAAATACTCCTGAAACAAGATGGGAAAATAGAGGTTTCATCATAGGTTTATATTAAAAAAATGGAGGTGGGATAAAGAAGCAGGCATCAGTTTATACAACAACACTGCATCCCCAATATTAAATATACCCATAGATATCAAGGTACTTGCACATTCTTCTTGGTATTGTCCTGAAACACATCACAAGCTTTCAGAAAATGACTTTGATGCCATAGATTTAGAGATAAAAGAAATGACATTACAGCCGCATCATAGAAAACAGAAATAAGTAAATATGGAAGCAACTGGAATTCATTTGAAAACATAACTTTAGATGTCCAACATTTATAAAGGTGTGTAATATTTTCAGATGACCCTGTAAAAAAGGAAACATTTCAGAAAAAAAAAATGAATACAGCTGAGGGCACATATCTAGTTTATCTTTTAGTAAATTGACTCTTATGTCTGAGCCTGTGTGCTCCAAATTAGATGAAATCCTCTACAAACACAAAATAATACCACACACTTACCACAGCAGAGCTTTCATCGGCAACCGCAGCAACAAGTGCCTCACGCAAACATTTTATAAAATCTGTCATAATTAACCATAGACATGACTAATAGAGTAATTGAATCTTTCATACATCAAAGTATATGCACATATTCACACTCTGTGCTCCACTATGTTCCCTTAGGTACACAATCAACAGCAGATATTCAAACAACAATAGATACATATAGAGGATTTTCCAACAAAACAATACCCAAACAGTACATTCTAGAACATCATTGTGTAATGTGGTTAGAGTTACAGGTTTGGTTCAGGCTTTGATGGGGAAAAGAGTTCAGAACTTTTACACAAAACTGTTCAAATTTAGAAATAGAGCAAGAAGCAAAAATAAAATGTATTATGGAGTCACATTTACAGGCTTGCTAGATTTGAATAGCCTTCTGCTGCCAAGAAACTGAAGGTGTGATTGTAAATGTATATAAGTCACATCATGCAAATGAAAAATTAAAGGGACTCTCTGTGGACTTGGTTAATATTCAGAGAATATAGTGAATGGAGTGAAGTAAGCATCATGTTGTGCAGCTTCAAGTGGATATATTCATAACTACATTAGCCCAGCAGTTTATTTTTGGGGGATATGTATTGGATATGTCTGCACACAGCAACATTCTCTAGTTAAATAACATGAGTTCTACGCATCTAAAAGTAATTCCATTCTTTTTCTTTCCTTCCACATTCCTTTCAGCATCAAGGGGAGATATCATTTGCGGTCTTTTGCTCTGCTGTTATTAAGGTTCCTAGTGTTTCTAATATTCCATCAATCCATCTTTTTCATGGTCAGCCCTTCAGTCCGGTGTTGTCACAATGTTTATTGAAAGCATATTGTGTTGTGTTTTATCTTACTGCCTTGTAACGTGCTACGTTAACCATTTTAAACCATTTTATCTGCTGTTTCTTTATATATTATATGGCAGGGGTTATTCCTAGCTTTTTTCTTAGTTCTTCATTTCTGATCTTATCTTTCAGGCTGTTTTCTGTCATTTGTCAAACAAATTTCATTTCAATAGAGGTTATTTTTTTTGGTGTTCTTGCATCAAGGGTCCAGCACTAGCATTGGTAGCACAACATTGGGATGTAGATGTAAGAGTAATACCATGGGCTAAAAAAAAAAAAACAACATCAACAGTTTTGTTTGATAGTGACAAAAATCTCTCATAAATATTATCTCTCTTGGAAAGCACACAAGTCAGAAACACAATGTCACGGAACTGAGAGATTTTCTAGCCTAGTTTTGTTCTTAAATTGTGCAGCAGCAACCAAGATCTTCAGAGTCAGAACAAGTCACTGTGGCATCAAAGCATCTCAACATAAAATAGAATTCAGTGGCATGCAATTGTGGATCATCCACACAGTCCCCAGTGTATGTCCTACAAGAAAACATCACTCTCAACACCTTAAGAATAAATATTGCTCACAGAAGCAACCATGCATGACAAACTATGGGGAACTGGTGAAGACTTCAAAGGTACAATCTTGCCCAATGGTGGCCTAACTATTTAAATGCAAAGCAAAAGCCCATCACTGAGGAAATATATATATTTGTTTACGTGCACAAAACCCTAGCCAGTACTCTGTGACAGTTAAATTGTATACACTCCCCCAACATTCACTCAGAAATTGAATAATGTTCAATAATCTGTTAAATTTCATTCTGACAACATACTTCTTTTTAGAACAACAACATCTACATATATGTCTTCTTTTAACAGCTCTATACAAGCAACATAATGGAGCTAACTAAAACTTACCATGTAATTCTGCAACTTTGGAAGCAAGTTTCTTGTTTTCTTCAAGAAGGGTATTTTTTTCCATTAAGAAATTGACCAGTTTATTAGAATGATCCTGCTCAAGGGATGAAATCTTCTTTTCATGCTCCTCAACAACCTGCACAATTTAAACAGAGAGTAACAGCAAAATAGAAACAAGCATATTCCTTCAAAGATAAAAGCATTTTAAAAAGTGAACTTTTGTTTTAATTATGTGCAAGAATTGCAACTGAAATGAAAATTTTGTGCAATATTATTTAATGATTAAGTTACCATATGTTAAACATAATAAATATCATGTTAGCAATACAATAGATGCTAAAAGACAACCGCATTACAATAGCCACCTAGATATGGGGATGAAACAATAGCACAAGATATTTCAAATAAAACACAGCCTCATTTGCTTTGAGTAGAGCATGAAGATGTACCATGAAATGCTGTATATAAAGCCTAGCATAAAACTAGAAGAAAGGTTGTCAAACCTTTTGTATCATTCTGTCATGATCTTGTCGCCTAAGTTCAACTGTCTTTTCTAATCTCTCAGCCATTTCCCTTTGAGAGTTCAGCTCCTGTTCTATCTGTCTTTGTACTTGTTGCTCCTGTTTGAGGTTTTCACACAACTCATTAAGCTTGATATTGTGCTCAGTGTTAACCATCTAGAAAGCATCAAAAACAAGATGCAGGTCAATACACAAGCTATCAGGCTTTCAATATTTGTACAAGAAATTAGAAATAAAGCTGACAAATGGTTAAAAGAAGATGAGTTTCCTGTCAAAACAAATGTTCTAATTTTTCTTCCTTTCAATTCCCTGAGGAGCATGCGTCTTCAACAAACATGTTCAAAGTTGTCCCATTTCTTGCCATTCTCTTAATGGGCCACTCCAAGTCTTTCCTGGACCTCTTTGGCTTCTCCCCTACAGAGTCAAAAAGTGTAAAAGTAAAAAGTAAAGTACCCCCGTCACGCCAAGTGGCGTATAGGGAAATATGGTGTTAGTGACCCTATATTTTACAGACCTTCAGCACATGATTTTTGGGTAATGTGGTCAGTATTACGCCCGCGCTGCTTTACTTTCCCAGGAAAAAATCCGGTACCCATTTAAGGCTGGGTGAACCCGGAAGCCGTCGGTTGGGATCGAACCCTACCCCTTGTCCGTTGTAGTCCAGTTCACTAACCACTGAGCTATTGTGGCTTCAGTCAAAAAGTGTGCTTGTGTAATATTCTCAGTTGGTTCCTATCCAGTACCATTGTTTTTGTCTTATCTCTTTGTCCACTGGTATTTATCTGGTGCTCTTAGTGATCTGACTTGTCATCACCATTCTTTTATTCTGCACAAGCACCGATTAATGAAAGTATGTATCTTTGTGATTGTTACTTTTGTTGTCCTCCATGTTTCAGTCACATAATAGGACTAAATTAACAATGGAGTTGAACATTTTTCTTTTTGTATTTAACCTAATTTTTTTTAATTTCTGTGTTTTCCGGTGCTTTTTGTATCATTTTGGCATCATTATTACTGCCTAGCTACAAGTAAGCTTTGTAGTAGAGGTATTTCAAGCCGCTATAGTAAAACGATTTTGTTAATAAAACATTGACCTGATTTGAACGCATTAGAAAATAAATGTCTAAGGAAAATACTTTGTATAGCATGGAACGAATTCAAAACAAATGAGGAAATTAGAGAAATCGCCAATCAACCACTAATATCTTCAGTAATCAAGAAAAGATGATGGTCATATTTTGGACATGTGATGAGAAGAGATAATAACCGAATAGCAAAGCAAGCCCTCGTGTGAGAAACAACAGGTAAGAGGAAAAGAGGAAGGCCCAGAGAGACACAGAGAAGAACATTGATCAGAGGGGCAAGAGCAGCAGGAATCTGCTCCCTCAATGAGATAGAGCTACTTGCACAACACAGAGACAAACGGCGAGATTTGATAAAAGATCTTTACAAGGATTGAAAACTGCTAGAATAAAAATTTAGATAAGAGAAGGCGTATCTGGGACTATGCCCTATGGGCCAGCTATGGCTTGAAAGGTCAATTGATGGATTGACGTATTTCTCCTAGTATTATTTGATTATTGCCTACTGCATTAATTCTAAATGATTTAGGGATCTTCTCTATTTTCGGTCCCAGCTGTTGTGATCCCTCGTCAAGTATGTTCATTTTATCTTGCATTTATTTATGATTATCTGAGAGGAGTGCTATGTCATCAGCAAAGTCTAGGTAATGAAGTTGTTTAGTCAGTGACCACTGGATTCCATTTCTGTTGTTTTGTGCTCATAATCCAATCTATTACCAGCAGAAAGAGAAATGGAGATAGTAGGCATCCCTACCATACTATTATTATTTCAAATGCTTCTGTAAACTGCCCCTTGTATACAACACATTTAGGCATTCCATTATGACTCAGCAACTTCTATAGCATTTTTCTATCCAAACTATCAAATACCTTCTTGTAATCCATAAAGCTGATATCAAGTGGGGATTATAGTTCCAAGCTTTGTTCAACAGAAGATAGTTATTTGGTTATTGCATGATATGTTTCTCAAACATTTCTCTATGGCCTCTTTTAGTCTCTCCAGAATGCTTCCTCTTAGTATTTTTCTTGGTACTAATTGCGGTAGAATACCTCTGTAATTTGTACACTTCTGTAAATTTCCTTTCTTTGGTAGTCTAATTATACAATGTTCTTTCCAGTCTTTAGTTATTTCTTCTCTCTCCCATATTTTATTATGTAGTTTATGTAACATCTTGGTAGAGGTGCTTTAATGGTTTCTGAATGAATTCCATCTGGTCCTGTGGCTTTACCATCTTTGAATGGCTTTCATTTTTTCTTCTTTGCTTGACTTTTCCACAGCTAACTTGCAACTCCTCATCTGCTGGTAGTGTTTCTAGAAGATTATTTTAGCCTGGTCAATTCAAAAATTCTTAAAAGTGCTCTTTCCATCCCCTCATTACCTTTAATAAATGCATTAATTTGTTTGTACATTCCACTTAATTTCTTCGTGCTGTTGTATAGTTCTTACATATTGCCTTTTCTGCTGTCTCTGCCTCTATAGCTAGTTCATCTATATATTTCTTCTTATCCCTTTTAGTGCATCTTTTCATTTCTTTGTTCACCTCTGTGTATGTTTCCTACATCTTGGCCTTAGTACTTCTAATTTTGCTTTTAGTAATGTCTGCTTACTTGTCCATTCTTCCTTGAATCTTCTCCAGAGTTTCTGCTGTTATACAAGCCTTATTCTGACGTTCTTTTTCCCAGAGTATCCGCATGCGTCCTTCACCTGTTCCCAATGGTTTTCTGTATTTATTGTAATTCTAGCAGCAGAACCTGGTATTTATTTGATACTAGATCTTAAATTTATCTTTTATTTACTGCTGTCTAAGAAATCCTACATATAAATACTGTCTACCACAATTTGAGGTATATATCTTTTCAGTTTAATTTTGGCTAACAGAAGGTGATGACCTGATGCCATATCTGCTCTCCTATATACTTTTACATCATATAAGGATAACTTAAACTTCTTAACTCTAGATTACAATTCCCACCTAATGGACACTTGCAGTCTATACAGACTAGCCATTTTAGACTTTAGCTATTTTTAGACATTTGTGGCGTCGCATAAGGAGTTCCTACCTGTGACACAGTGGTGTCGTCCACCGTACTTAATTGTTTCTAAGCGCATTATGTTGTTTATACAGGATTAAACACTATTGACCAAATTAAATGCATCATATTTTATAGCAACGAATATATTTGTCAATGTGACAATAAAATTGTATAACTTTTGTACGTAAAATTTTAAGTTTGAAACCTCATTCCAACATATTTTTTGTTTAATTATTAATTTTGAGCTATTATTAGGGCTGTGTACTTCACTGACTGCGTGATTAGAATCAATATTATATTAGGTAGGCTTGTGTAGTCAGATATTGGGAACTATTATATATTTCACAGTTTATTGTGGTTTTTGTTTTATAGTAGGATTACATCGGCAACTGCATTTTTATTTGTTTTCTTGTTACAGTATGGATAGAGATGTCAACCAAGGTAATATCAGTTGACACAAATAATATTAAACAATAACCAGATCATTAAAAAGTGATATAAAGTGTATATTTTCTCATAATGTAGAGTCTTTTATGTTGACATCTTTTAATTTATTGACGATTTTGTAATTATTTCCACTAAAACCCTGCAATTCTATTATTATCCGCTTTTTCAAATTAATGAATAAATTGTCCCAATAAAATGTGTTTTAGATATATTTTAATTTATTTTATCGCCGTAATTATCTAAAGCGCATGCTCCTAGATGGTACTCACAAAAGTAGGTCAGAACAACATGATCGCCAGTTACTTGATTTTACCACCTAGGCTCAAACATCTAAAGTGCAAGGTGTGAACAATTATGACCTGTGGCACATTATATGCCATAGTACAAATTACTACCACCTAATTGTAACATGAGGAGCACTAAAAATAGTACTTTCTTTGAACCTTTGATACATAGCTGTGTGTTTACCAAGTAGACACGAGGGGAACTTGGATTTTCTGTCTGGTTGATTTATGACCCAACCGAAATTCACCACTTGGACCAGACGTCTAATGTTTCTTGATTTGTGTCATACATCTGTTAGACAACCCATATCCTTTCTGGGTGGCAGATATCTTGTACATGTTTGTGAAATTTTACAAACATTGTCTGGTAGGGAATAGCACTAGAATTCTTTAATCACCACCCCAACAGCAGAAAGGGTGAAATGTTCTAATATAGTATAAACATATGTCAATACTTAAACCTACCTGCATTTTAATCTCATACTGCTCCATCAATGATGTCACCTGAAAGAAGTGCATAAAGATTCAGTTACAGATATTTAATTAATTAATATCTTAATTATAGGTAATAAAAATAGAGAAAATGTGTCAGACTTATAATTCAAACATAATGAACAAAAGAAATCTACTAGGATGCAATGTTAATTCTAAAATATCAATAATTGGGATAAGAAAGACATAATGTTATATATGACACCTGTAATTAGGTGTATATACTGAATGTCCAAGTATAACAAATGTCTGACCAACAAGACTAAACAATAAGACCAACTAAAGTATAGTATGACCAAGCCATCATAAGACCAACTAGCATATAATATGACCAAGCCGTCATAAGACCTACTAGCATATAATATGACCAAGCTGTCATAAGACAACTAGCATATAATATGACCAAGCTGTCATAAGACCAACTAGCATATAATATGACCAAGCTGTCATAAGACCAACTAGCATATAATATGACCAAGCCGTCATAAGACCAACTAGCATATAGTATGACCAAGCCATCATAAGACCAACTAAAGTATAGTATGACCAAGCCATCATAAGACCAACTAGCATATAGTATGACCAAACCGTCATAAGACCAACTAAAGTATAGTATGACCAAGCCATCATAAGACCAACTAAAGTATAGCATGACCAAGCCGTCATAAGACCAACTAGCATATATGACCAAGCTAAGACCACTAGTGAAACAAAATAGGCAGGAGAAAAAAAATGTTGATAGTTAAGGTTGTATAATGACAAGACATGACAGTGTACGGGTTGATTTTACATCTGGACTTTGTAGATGATAGTCTTGTGAGATACCATTAAATGGCTGCTACATACAAGATTTGTTTAATTACCTTATGCAATGTCATAGGATTATCTTCACAATTATGGAAATTACTGCTTACTATGTTTTCAATATTGCTTTGAATGAAACAACAGCCAAGAAAAATCACAGACTGATTGAATATCAGCAGCAAAGAAACAACAAAAGTTAATTCTTACCTTTTGTTCCAACTGTGTTCTCAAGGCCTCCTTTGAACTTGCAGATTCTGTCTCAACTTTACTAACAGCTCTTGCATGCTCTTCAGCATAGTCAGATAATTGTGTCTCATGCTCTAGCTTCAAGGTAGTGATCTGAGACTCAAAATTTGCTTTCTGCTCAGCAAGAGCTCTCATTTCAGACTTTCTGGCATCCTCAAATTTGACTTGAAGGTTATTCAACATATTTTCAGTTTCCTGTTTCATATTTGTAAGCTCAGTCCTATGTTCTTCTGTTAGAGAATCTATGACACTGCATTTTATTTTAATTTCATTTGACTTCTCTTCCAGTGACAATGCCATAGCAGAAATTATATTGTTCATTTCTTGTTCTGCTCCATCTTTGTCAATTATAACCTTTTCTTTATCAGTTAACTTTACAATTGTATCTTGTAGAGACAAATTCACTTCTTTAAGAAGTGTCTCTAAAAGAACAATAGCTGCTTCTTTGCTAACTAGCTGCTCTTGAACAATCTGCAGATTGGAACTTGACTGTTTCAGCTTATCACTTTTCTCCAAAATAAGATCATCTTTGTGTAATAACTCTTCATTTATTTTTTCCAGCAATGCACATTTTTCTTCAAATTCTTTTTGTACTGACTTTAGCTGTGCTCTCAAATCTTCAATTAGGCTTGCATTTGTCTGAATCTGTTCTGTAAGTCTAGCATTGTCATTGGTTATCTGTCTGTTGGTTGAAACTTGTTTTTCAAGTTCAGTATTCAATGTTGTGATTGAAGACTCCTTTGACTGTAGAATAATGGTAAGTTCTTCTATAGAACCACAGTGTTCTTCACTGGTTTTTAATAACTGTGAGATATACTGCTCTTTATTGTGAATCTCATCCTGGATATTAGTAACAGAATTTATGCTGTGTTCTAATTTGAGTGTTAAGTCTGAAATTCTGGATTCATAAATATCTACAGTCTGTGTTAGGTCTTTTAACAACTGTGACTTGTCTAACAAATCAGCATTCTTTAAACTTAAAGTCTCTGTAATTTCATCTATGCTTGAAGACTTTAATATTAAGTCTTCTTTTAAATTTGTAATATGTTTTTCATGTTCACATTTAACTGCATGCAGTGCTTCTAACTGTTCATTCAATAGATGTGTAGATTCTTGCAGCTGCTTAACCTCATTCTCAGAGCTTTTCAAATCATTCTTCACTTGATCTCTTTCTTCCTGCATCACTTGGAGCTCATCTGAGCGCTGAGACACTAAATTTTGCAGCTCTTTACACAAAGTAGACCTTTCCTCCACTGATGTCTTCAGATTGGTTACTTCTTCATTAACAGTTGATAGCTCTTCGTTTACTGCAGCAAAATGAGCTTTTATTTGCTGGAGATCATCCTGTAGAGATACTTTCTGAGACTCAGTTTCCATCAATTCTGCATCTTTAATGTTCAGGGCTTCAGTCATCTCATTAATAACAATACACTTTGCAGTCAATTGTTCTTTAATCTGTCCAATTTCTTCTTTTAACTGAACATTCACCTGACAAAGTCCTTCATTATCAGTTTCTTTGCTCCTAAGACATTCTTTAGTTGTGTTATGATCAGCCTCAAGTTTGTTTATAGCCTGTTCCTTCTGTGAAAGATCACTGTTCACATTTCTCAGTTCTTCTTCCTTTATCCTGAAAGCCTCTTCAAGATGAGATTTTGTATCAAACATTGAAGTCAGTTCCTGGCTTTTGGTTTCATGTTCTTTCTCTAGATGAGAAACAGTTTCTGTGAGACGAATTATCCTGCAACTATATTCAGAGCACTCTTCCATTTTGGTTTTAACCTGGTTGTTCAGAACATTAATTGTTTCTTCATGTTCACATTTAACTGCATGCAGTGCTTCTAACTGCTCATTCAGTAGATGTGTCGATTCTTTCAGCTGCTTAACCTCATTCTCAGAACTTATCAAATCATTCTTCACTTGATTTCTTTCTTCCTGCACCACTTGGAGCTCATCTGAGTGCTGAGACACTAAATCTTGCAGCTCTTTACACAAAGTAGACTTTTCCTCCACTGATGTCTTCTGATTGTTTACGGTTTCATTCACTGCTGATAACTCTTCATTTACTGCAGCAAATTCAGTTTTCATTAGCTGGAGATCATCCTCTAGAGATATTTTCTGAGATTGAACATCCAATACTTCTGCAGTCTTTTTGTTCAGAGCTTCAGTTAAATCATCTACAGCTGCAGACTGAACAGTTATTTGATTTTTTATTTGCTGGAGCTCAGACTCTGTGACATTCAACTGTTGTTCATACCTTAGGCAGTTAGTTCTCAATTCCTCACATTTCATCTCTAAAGTATTCTGTGCATGCTCAAGAGATGTTTTTTCTGACTGAAGATCCAACAATTCTGCATCTTTAATGTTCAGGGCTACAGTCATCTCATTAATAGAAATGCACTCTGCAGTCAACTGTTCTTTAATCTGTCCAATTTCTTCTTTTAACTGAACATTCACCTGACAAAGTCCTTCAATCTCAACTTCTTTGCTCCTAAGACATTCTTTAGTTGTGTGATGATCAGCCTCAAGTTTGTTTATAGCCTGTTCCTTCTGTGAAAGATCACTGTTCACATTTCTCAGTTCTTCTTCCTTTATCCTGAAAGCCTCTTCAAGATGAGATTTTGTATCAAACATTGAAGTCAGTTCCTGGCTTTTGGTTTCATGTTCTTTCTCTAGATGAGAAACAGTTTCTGTGAGACGAATTATCCTGCAACTATATTCAGAGCACTCTTCCATTTTGGTTTTAACCTGGTTGTTCAGAACATTAATTGTTTCTTCATGTTCACATTTAACTGCATGCAGTGCTTCTAACTGTTCATTCAATAGATGTGTAGATTCTTGTAGCTGCTTAACCTCATTCTCAGAACTTATCAAATCATTCTTCACTTGATCTCTTTCTTCCTGCACCACTTGGAGCTCATCTGAGCGCTGAGACACTAAATCTTGCAGCACTTTACACAAAGTAGACCTTTCCTCCACTGATGTCTTCAGTTTATTAAGTTCTTCATTTGCTGCAGCTTGTTCATTTCTAGCTTGCAGAAGCTCTGAATCTCTTAACAGCAGTTGCTGTTTATGTTGTTCATTTTCAGCTCTAAGATCAGTACATGTCGTCTGTAGATACCTTGCACTTTCACTAATTGAAACTTCTCGAGCCATCAGATCTAAGGTTTCTGTATTCTTAAGCTGCAATGCTTCTGTCAACTCATCAATGGCAGCACCCTTTGCGCTCATTTGTTCTTTAATTTGTTGAATCACCTCTTTTAGTTGAGCATTCATCTGGCAAAGTTCTTCATTTTCTTTTTCTTTGGACTGAAAATTTTCCAAGGTTGTCGCTTTATCTGTTTCAAGTTTGTCTATAGCATCCTGCTTGTTTGAAAGATCATTGTATACACCACTCAATTCATCCCCCTTAATTTTTAAAGCTACTTCAAGATTAGATTTAGAGTCCGACAGAGAAACAATTCCCTCATTCAGGGAATGTAGGTTCATTTCAAGTTCCGAAATCTTTACAGTCAAACTGGAGACTTTGTTAATATATTCTGAGCACTCTGTATTCTTTGCTTCAATAGAAGATTTTAGAAATTCAATCTGTTCTTGCAGTGTGCATTGAAATGATTCTAGTGTATTTATTTGTACATCCTTCTGGTCTGAAGATTCATTCAATGCTCCCATCTCTGTTTTAACAGTGTCAATATTTGTTTGCATTTCTTCAATATTCTGTGCCTTGAGATTAACATCTTCTCTCAATATCTCTATCTCCTGCTCCTTACTAGTATGTAAATTATGCATGTCCACAATTATTTTGTCTTTTTCTGTCAAAGAATTTGTTTGCTGGGCAAGTTTTTCATCCTTAGTGAGAAGTGTGTTCTTCAGTTCACAAAGCTGATGCAGCAAAGACTGATTCTCTAGTTTCAAATCCTCTATTTGACATCTCAGTTCTCCGAGCTTCAGGTCCATGAACATACCCATGGTCTCTCCAGGCATGTTTTCTGGTGAATTAACATGGGGGGAAAAAATTACTAAAATGTAAAGTCTGGTCATTTAGAAGAAAGTTCTAATACTATTTTTGTGTGTGGTGGCTGTGTGATATTATATATCTAGCAAGATTACATTTATTTAAGAACAAATTTGCATAGCCAAAAGTGACATTAAGAACAACATTCTGCAGTTGTCCAATGAAACACTTTTTACACGACTTGGATTTAAACTGTTTTAAAAAAAAAATGAACAACTATGGAATATTGTAGATATCTTTCAAAATTGAGGCCTCAACAACTTGGTTTGTCACATCTGTGGCAACAATTTTTTGATTCACAAAAGCTCAATAACAGCATTTATCTATTATTTCCTACATGATTTTATGAGACTCTAGAATACCAAATGTGTATTTCAAACAAGGACACGCACTTCAACCTTTTTATGAAAAGTAACTCAGTTCTACATGGTTATTTTTTCAAATACATTTGTCTGCTTAAAGCACTTCCTTTTATTTTGACACCATCAAACTTTAGTAAATTCTTATGGATTATTTCAACTCAGCGGCCATTTGTACTATAAGTTTGTAAAATTTTTAGTTGATCTCTAATTTAATAAAGTTTTAATCTGCAAATAAATGACAACATTATCTTCAAAATCTTTTACTAGTACGCCATTACTGATCTTATACCAAATGACTTGACCCAAATTTGAGAGGGTGTACCTGAAAGTGACTTAGATGTTTTTGTTAGCCATTTTGATAAATGCATGAGAGGTATTCTTGGATTCCTACAGCAAAAGGACAAAGGATTTATTTTTTTAATTTTTAAACCATTATTTTGACATTTCTGTCAAAGTACCTATTAGAAAATTAATTCTGCACAAAAAATACAAATTGTTCAAATCAGCAGCAAAACCCTTAAATGTAAAACAAACCTTCCTGTTGGGCCTGTAACTCCTCCAACTCATGTTTCAGCTTGTCAACTGTCTCCTTAGACATCTCTAGATTACCTTGCAGGGCTTGTCGTTCTCCTTCCCATTCACTCTTCAATTTGTTCATAGTTTCCACATGCAGATGTAAGGAAGTAACCTGAGTCTCCAGTTGACATATAGTCTTTAGGGAATCTCTGTACTTGCTGGCTTCCATTTCAAGTGTCTCTATCTGAATAGAAATCATAATTGACACCGAATTAGCAACAAAATTATAGAAGACTTTATTTTGCAATTTACAATATGGTATCTTTTAACTTAACAGTACAGGTGAAGAACAATAGAAGTGTGCATGGAGAACATTTTCTTGTATGTATAGGCAACAACTGATACATTATATTTATGTCTTCGTGCACATGACTCTACCTAATGGAGAAAACAAATAGACCAGGTGCCATGAGGATGTACCCTCTCCTTGAAAATTTATGATTATCCAAATGAGTCAAATGATAAATACAAAATATTGTCACCAGCATCATACTATATATCTGTTGGAAGTCTTATTGCTTAGTGTGGCCAATGTTTTACAAAATACTTTGTTATCTTAGATCACTCATTACTTTGACAAATGTTTTACAAAATACTTTTGTTAAAATATAAAAATCCCAGATATTTTTTCTTCCTTATCTTATATTTTAACGAATCTTTAATACGTTATTACCAACCTAGCAAATCGGTTATAACCTCTTTTATAAAATTTGGGGGGTGGGGGGAGACTTGTTTATTTGATAAGACAATGACCTATAGTATATCATCGTAAAGGCAGAGTATTGGTGCACATAGATGGTCTCTACATGGTTGTTCAAATCTACTTGCATGTCATTAAATTTGTTATTAAGATGGCTTCCAGCACTGGCAAGAAATGCAAGATCAAATCACTTGAAAGTGATGATGATAGAGAAAGTGGACAAAAAAATGTTAATCAAAAGCAGAAATATGCAGGGAAAAAGAAACTGTATTTCATGAAGCACACTACATTTATGAAGGATAGAAACAATATTGTGACTGCGTTTATCATCCTCAACAGCTACCAATTGCACAAACACTGATAACCTGTTTAATCAGCTGAGAGACATTACTCCAGTCTGTTTTACCACTGATGAGTACCTGTCAGTGGATGAGACTTTTGTCTCAACTGTGGAGTTTTCAACACAACACACTGCCCAAGCATCTTGGAGGACAGAGCAATTGCTGAGAAAAAGGAAGAAGATGAAACTGAAGATCTGCAAATGTTTTTCATGCAACATAGCTGTGCTGCACTGACAAAATGCAACTTTGAGAGCCTTGTAGATTATTTTGCAATCAAAGTTCAAAACAATGTACAATCAACTCTTTCTTTAAATATAGATAACCCTTCTCAATGAGAAGGCTAGCGAAGAAGGCTTGAGAGACGAGGACTGGAGGATCCCACTTCATTATCAGGCAGTGATTGTTTTATGTAATATCAAACTTTTTGCAAGGGGCATAACTGATAAACCAGTTTTTACAGTTTACAATGTACACTCCCTATTGTTAAAAATAGATTGGATATAACAAGATACGACTGTTATAACAACAAAATTTTGATGTTCCAGAAATTTCATTATAACCAGATTCTACTGCACGTGATAGTTTCAAAAGAATAGGTGTGACTGCGCTCTTATTTTGTATTAGGCATAAACTTGGTAAAGTTGCCGAAACTCATCGAAGACTGCAAAACTGTGTCACACAAAAATCTATGTTTTAAAACACAACTTACTTTCAAGTGAAGTTTCTCAACCTCATCATAATGTAAACTGCTCTCCTTCTCTAAATGCTGGCATTGTTCCTTGTATTGCTCAAAGCTCAGTAATTTTTTATTTAGCCTGAAAAAATTTTGTACGTTAGCAATGAGACAGACATTTTAAAATAAAGTAAACATATTTTACATTCATTTTTGGTTCAGGATGGGACCAATGTCTTAGTCCACAGTTGTTTCTTATTGCTATTTTTTTTATTTGTGCCTTCCAGAAAGATAAAATACTCAAGCTTCTTGTACTGTACATTCAAAATGATTAGATTTTACATTCAAAGTGATTAGAAGTTGAATCTTAAAATTTAAAAACTTGTTGCTAAAATTCAATCATAGCACCCAGGAAACTCTCAGGTTTACTCATTTTTATCTTTTTGTAGATTAACCATTCAAACATCTTTCACTTAAATTATTATTTACTTTAGCTGAAACCTTTTTATGTTTTTTGTCTAGTATGAAAAATCAAAACCACTTTAATGAAATATCAGTTTTAAGAATGAGTGGAATGCTTAAGACTCAGGTCATCTTCATCGATAAATGCTGTTTAAAAAAAAAAAAAAAAAAGCAGATGTCATCTGTGCAGGTCTGTGGGCTTACCTATATCAACGCTGGCGAGGAGTGAATACCGGTGCCTACGTCATTCAGGGGCACATTCTCGTGTATTGTCACACTCAACAGGAAATGTAGGGAACAGAACTCAGTCGTGGTCAATGTGGAGGTCAACGGTCTCATCTGGGATAACACGAATGAGAAAGATGCAGATACAGACGGATCTGTAATACGACACCAAAGGAGTGCATGGGCATTTACAGCATGCTCAGCAGGCAGAATAGTCAAGGAAGACAGTGGTGCATACGACCCTGAGTAGCTTGACGATGAAGGTGATGACAGTAACCAGGGCATTCATATGGTTAGAGTCACAAGACTACACCCATGCCTGTCTATGTCCCAGGACGTATGGGGAAATGAAAGAGCAGACAAGTTGGCTAACTGCGCTATTGTTGAGGAAAGCGAACCAATGGATCGGGCGGACATCATCAATGCCCTCAGAGATGTGGGTTGTCAATGGACTTTGACAACCATAAGTCCATGTCACTCTTTCGAATGAAAGAGATGGGAGTTAAGATAGACGCAGCTAGACAAGAAACTTAGTGGGCGAGTAAGAAGACTACTCAACCAACACAGAACTGGAGTCGTCTGTTGCTGGACACTTCGAGACTTACTGAGGAGGGAGTCTGAGCACCTATGGACATGTTCAGAGTGTAATGATGATGACCCACAAATAACTCATTGCTGTAAAATTTACAAAAATACAACTAAAATGTCATTTTCAGATAAAGATAAGCTGCTGCGAGTCACACAGATCTTAGATATGATAGCTAAGTCATAAAATTCTTACTTGTCCATTTCTGTCTCCATTTCAGAGTGTCTTGACTTGAGATCTTGCAGCTCATCATACGAGTCCCTCAAATGAAGCAACTCTTTGATCCTGTCTTGCAACTTTGAGATTTCTGCATCTGAACACAAAGAAACATATCACAGTGCAATTATTAATAAATGATATTCAAGTTATTTTTCAGAACATGATCTTCAATTGACCATTTTAATGTTCTCTTTCTTCAATCAATCTTCATCTGTTAAGTGGCCATCACTAACTTATGTTAGCTGCATCTTACAGCCCTGTACATCTGTCTCCAACATGGGCAGGATTTAAATTCTTCTCCCTCCCCCTCCCCCAGCTTGATGAGGCTTCATAATATACCCAGCTCTTAAAATGGGTACCATCAAATTTTTCTGCAAAAGAAAGGGCAACCTTGTGTGATACCAGCCACATCACCCAAAAATGTGCCTTTGGTTATGATAAAATATGATCACTAACACCATATTCCATATATGCTTATAAGGCATGGAAGGAGATTTAACTTATTTAGTTATAGTTAAAGGAACAAAAAATTAAAATGGTAACAGCAACACCTGTGAGACTAACCTTTATTGGCACACTCAGAGATTTTGTCTTGAAGGTTAAACTGCAGTTCATATTTCAGGTAAATCTGCTCATTCAAGAGTTGCTGAAGTTTTCTAATTTCAAGCTCTTTCTGCTTCATGAATGCCTGTAATATAATACCAAGTTTTAAATGTATGCAGCAAAACAAGAAAAATGGTTGATGTTGAATAAGCAGGATTATATAATAAGAGTAAAGTTACTAGAATGACAATTACAGAAAAACTAGTAAATAGAATACAATGTTCTAAAGTGGTTAATAATAAAATAATAAAACACAGAATGTATGATTAGAATAATGGATGTAAAATATCACCATGGTTACTTTCTTATTTCTTTTTTATCCATCTACTGATGCCTTGAACCATTGCAGAAAAAATGTATAATATAATTGAATGTTTGCAGATTGCTTGTTCTTTTCATCATCTCCCTTTCTGAGATGTAGGTTCCTGGGCATACCTGGCAAGCATTTAGGGTTTAAATGTTTTGTTTATTGTATGTGTCTTTTATTCCATCTATCAATTTCTTCCTTGGTTTCCCTTTTACCCTCTGTCAAAAGGCACAAAGCTTTCAATATTGTTTGGTGTTGTTTTGTTTTTACTAAGTGTCAGAACTAGTTATGGTTATTAGTTATTGTATATACAAAGCAAAACAACTCGGCAGTTAAAAGGGAATTTAAGTGGTTCTTAGTAATGTTTCTTATTTATAACTTTTTACTGTAACATATATCTTCATGTCAAAAAAAGATAGATGAGGAACTTGAAATGGTATTTGTACAGTCATTATTTTTATCAATCCATGTAATATTTCTTTTGCTCATTTTGTATCAGAAAGCAAGACTTTCTTGGTCACTAATGTCATTCTTTTATACATAAAAAGTTATCTCATTAATCAATGTTTAAGTGGATAATTTTAAACCCTCTACTACTATTACCACATCAAATACAAATTCTTCAAAATTCAACAGTTTGCTGTGCTGAAACATTCCTTGCCTCTGTCTACATTCCTAATTACTACTTCTGGTGACCCCTTAATTTTTATTTGTTTCCATTAATATATCACCCCCACCCCCCGAATTTTATATCTACAAAAGATAACACCAAACTTGTAATAAATAAAAAGAACTAGAATCAGGGTTAAGAAATGCTCAAGTGATGTCAGTTACCTTATGAGCCAGCTGTGGAGATTGCACAAACTGAACCAAAGGTGAAGACGGTAACGTAGTGTCTATGTTTAGTGCTCTAAGAGGTGAAGTTATTTCCTGTAAAGACTGGCCCAGTACTGAAATATTTGTTCTTAATGGACTCTCTTTGAAAGCTTGAACCCCACTTATGCAATATCGGAAATCCTTGGGTGTTGATGCTTGGGATGGATCCATGAAATCTTTGAGGTTGCATATTGGGGGACTTTTTCTGTCATCTGTGAAAATAGATAAGTATAATATTGAAACAAAAGGAGCAATTATTTTTGTTTTATGTTCATCTTTTCCCTCTAAAACAAGTTCTTTGAACTTAGTGTGGCTAGCCACCCGCTCAGAAGATAGGCTACTAACACAAACCAATTTCTCAAAACTACCAGGAGAATATCTGTGTAATGATAAAGCAGCCACTGCTCTACAGAAGCAGCTAGGGAATTTGGCAACTGTATTATGGTGTCCAGCATGATAATTGAGATTAGAGCAGCAGCCTCAGCGATAACATGGTTGGTTACGCAGAATGTGGATCACGCAGTCCTGACTCGCAAAGTATGCTACAGAAGATTGACATACAGTGTTTGCGGCATGAGTGGATACAAACTCCTGGATGGTTTACCAGTGATCACAGTGGTGTGGGAGCACTATCCAAGGTATGACAG
Source organism: Megaustenia siamemsis (assembly GCA_032433765.1). Lineage (NCBI taxonomy): Eukaryota > Metazoa > Mollusca > Gastropoda > Stylommatophora > Ariophantidae > Megaustenia > Megaustenia siamemsis. Next base: position 50,915,640 of record JAVIAB010000001.1, read on the forward strand.
GGTTTGCAGCAATGAAATCATCTATCGACCTGCTGGTGGCAATAAGTGTTGTCTGACTCTGGATAATGAGGACATTATGTTTTCTCTATGACAAAGGCAAAGACGATGTGCTGGAAAATCAAGTACATATTGAAAGACATGAAATCAATGAAGAAAAATGGATCTGGTCAACTCAGTGTGCTAGCAGGAGACATGTCTACAATCAGCACCTAACAGGGACAATTTAGTCACAACATGTCTTTAAGTATTGTCGGGGTGAGCAATGGGGGGCGCAGACATGATGCCCCAAGTGTAACAAAACCCCAATTCCACGAACAAATTTATACGTGAGGAGAAAGAAAGCATGAATGCAAATCAGTAGCACATATTCAAACAGGCTGAGAAGATGAAAATCAGAAGCTGAGGATGTTAATCAATCAAAGAAAATTCAGTATTTGAAAATGAATTCACTTCTTTGTTTATGTGGTAAAACATACTACTGTCCAAGTAATAACAAGATGCTTTTAGGTTCTACCAAAAAATTGACCCTACTGGGAAGTTACAGAAAAACTAATATACTATTAATGAAACATTCAACTAAGCAAGTTTTCAGTGAGCAGTCCTCATTTCAACTTAGCTGTTTGTTAATCTACACAATATATAATATTTACAATTATGTATGGTTTACTTATTTCACTAACATTTTTATTTAAATTATTTATGAAACTAAAATTACATTATATTTTATAATTTATGTACATTTTAAAAATTATCAGCTATAGTCAATTACCAAACTTTCACATACAACATTACTGGAGATTGTTACAATATTATGATACCAATCAATGATAACGAAGAATAGAATTTCAAATACAATATGCACATATATAAAATGATTAGTTTTTATGACTTTAAACAATAATAATGGTTAATGTGTTATGTCAATACACAAACAATGAAAAGTGCAGTACATACACTACAACTTGACATTCATTATTTAGAAGTCAAATGTTAGTTAATTTATTTTGTTCCACATAATGACACTGTCTGCAAACATAAGTTTTACAGAAGCAAAAATACAGTGTGAAGTGCAACTTAAATTACAGTCAAATGTATCTTTTGTTTGTCAAAGTTGTGGACAATGTCAGCAACCAGTATAATTACAGAAGCTATGCACCTCAGAAATATTAGTTATATATAGATATGGACAAACTTATTTTATGTCTCTAAACTTTAAAAGAAAACAAAACACGAAAATAGTTATGAGCAAACTACATAGCAGTAAATGCAAACTAGTGTTAAAGAAAGAAAACAATCACTTGTTCAATAATTGTAATTCAAGAAACCAGTACGACAAAAAGGTATAGAGATGCATATCAGATACCAAAACCACATAAGTTTCACGGTTAGAAACAAACCAGTTGCAAAAGAAGTAAAGTAGTACATGAATATATATGTGTATACAGCATTTCATTTTACCTGATAACTTATTGGGAGTCACTTGGAGACAAGACTGTTCCTCTTTTGTTGCTAAAGAAATAGAATTCTTATAGCTCTGAAGCCATGTTAACAGTTTGTCTGTGTTTATTTGAGATTGGGAATCTAGTTTATCAGACGGTGCATAAATAGAAAAAAAATTGTTGTTAATATGAGCATGCTTTGCATGTATCTAACCAGAAATAAACATAGAAAGATCCCACTCAACATTATACAGGAAGTGAACAGAAATGTATTGAATGCAGGTGAGCACTAATATCCGCACACTGAAAAATAAGACAAGTTTTTTTTTTTTTAAATATACATTTGGATTTTGTTTTACATAAAATGATAGTACTAATCTACTTCTGAAAGTTTAAACATAAAAGCTGCACAAAATTCATCTTCTAGAGTTATGGTAGTATTTGAAACTATAATTCCTTATTAGAATGAAAAATGGCAAAAATTGTTTTAGTTGTCATATGTTTACCTTTACCTGTAAAAAAAAAATAGAGAGCTAAACAGCACAGCTCAAACAAAAATGATCATATCCCCTGCAAACACTGTCAAAGGATCACTATGTCACTCTCATGGTGTGGATAATATAACAAACATAACTAGTCAGTGTTATTTTAATAAGATATTGAATGTAAATTGAAATAAAGTTAGAACAGTGCTATGAAGGCTATGATACCAAACAGTGTATAAGCTACTCATAACACAGATATGTTCAGACCTGCCTCCACTTAATTATTTCACTTATCCAGGTTTACCTTTTGTTGCGGTTGTTATATGTGCACGCCACAGAAGCAGGAAGGGAGATTTAGTACTCAAAAATTTAGTTTTCAAGAATGATGTATTGAACCATAAAGTACTAATATCACTTTGTTGTAAACAATGATACAATCAAATGACACTCAAAGTCCATTAAAGAATGCACGACAAGCAGAAGTAACCACTGGACAAGCACAACAGAATTCACCATTATTGACAGCAAAGAAATTTTTTCAATGTGACATTTCTATTAACAAATGAACCAGAGAATTGTCATTAACCAAAATTAATAATGAATTCAAGATAGCATCAAAAATAAGGTGTTCAAAAGAGTGAATTTGTGTAAATGTGTGATTTCAACTGGGGCGTTTATTCAAAATAGTTGCCTGATAAAAATGAAACCATGACATAACCATCATCTTCTTCTTTCATTCCTAAGTTTGCCTTTCAGCATTGAGGGGAGATAATTCAACATCAGACAGGGATAATTCTTGAAAGACACTAGTATGAACAGCATGCAAGTAAAATGTTTTGAGAAAAGAAAAAAAAAAGCTAGAAGAGGTGTAATATAAGAAATGAAACCTTGAGAGAAATGATCTATAAAACATCAGCTTTTGACTATACTGAACAACAAAGAATCGTGTACATCTGACCAGAATAAAACTTAACATTTTTGCAGCAACAGCATATTATTTGAAAATGTAACCCAGACAGAGTAGGAACAGATAGAATCAAAGAGACATTAAATTCAACAAAACAACAACTCAAGCTAAACAACTTGCGACAGCCAGAAAATTTCTCATCCGTCACACTATATGACACAAGCAGTATGGATAAAAGAATGATACACTTTAAGAAAGGCGTATACATACACAAAACTGTATCCTTTGTAATAAATTTAATATGTGGTTGGCTATCAGTGAACAGTATAGTCATCATCATTGAGTGCCGTCTCCACATCGAAGGTTGGCTACCATGGAGCGCCATTCCACTCTGTCTCTTGCTTTGATGGTGCATTTTGTCATAGGCTGACTTGTACATCTTTTGATGTTACTCGTCCATGTTAGTCTTGGTCTGCCTCTTTTACCTTGTATTTTCCCTTCCAATATTACTTTTATTAGGATGTTGTGCCTTTTACCATAACCCAAAAATTTCATTTATCTTGCTCTAATTGTGTTTAGTAGTTCTCTTTTCATTTTTAGTTGTTTTAAAACTTCCTCGTTGTTCTTTTCTTTCCATCCAATTCTACCTATTCTTTTATAAATCCACATTTCAAAGGCTTCAATTTTCTGTTCTGTTTTCCTGTCTAATGTCCATGTTTCTGCACCATGCAGGAATATTGAGAAGATGTAACATTTTGCTATTCTTAGTTTTAGTCCTGGTGTTATTTGTTTTGTTGTTAGTATATTTTTCATGGCATTGAAATTACTTTTTGCCATACCTATTCTTTTATTTATTTCAGTTGTACATTTTCCATCACTGGTTATAGTATGTCCCAGGTAGTTGTAGTTCTGAGCTGTCTATAGATGTATTCCTTCCACTTTGATATTTAATTGTAGGTCTTGAGAATTTTCTTTGTTTATGATCATAGTTTTAGTCTTTTTGATATTCATATCTAGTTCATATTTTTTGCTTGTCATGTTTATTACATTAAGTAATTGTAGATCTTTAGGATTTTCTGCTAGTAGAACAGTATCATCAGCATATCTGAAGTTATTGATTATCTTCCCATTAATGTTAAGGCCTGGCATCTCATTGATGTTTTTAAAGATTTCCTCAGTGTATAGATTGAACAAGCTTGGTGATAGGATGCATTCCTGTCTTACTCCTCTTTTTATGTCCATGAGTGTAGAGTTCTCCTTGTTATAGTTTATTATTGCTGTTTGCTCCCAGTACAAATTACATATCAGTCGTACATCTGTGTCATCCAGATTTATATCTTTTAGGCAGTCTATAAGTTGATTATGGTGTATTCTATCAGATGCTTTGGTGTAGTCTATGAAGCAGGCATATACTGGTTTGTTTAATTCTATGTACTTTTTAATCAATGTCCTCATGCTGAATGTGGCTTCTTTTGTCCCACTGTTTTTCCTGAATCCGAATTGCTGCTCATCTAATTCAGCATTAATGTTATTATGAATCCTTCCTTGTACAACTTTTAGTAAAATTTTGGTTACCTGGCTCATTAGGCTTATTGTTCTAAAATCACTGCATTCAACTGCACCATTAACAGTATAGTATGAAAAGAAAAGGAAAATAAAAAGCAAGTAACACAACTAAAATTATACCAGAGGTCACCAGCCTTCATTAGGAGGCAAAGTTTGTATAAGTCCCAAAGAATGACTGAAAGTTAAATAGAGAAAGTTGATATGTCTATCAGTGGTGCCCCAAAGGCCCCAAAGACCCCCAAGGTTATGGAAAGAAGAACAATGAATGTGTTGAATGGAAAGAATTCGCAACTGTGCTAAAATTAAGAAAAACATGAAGAAATGGCATGCAGCAACAAAACTATTGTTACACAACTATTTTAATTACAGAAATTATCATATAACAAAATGATCATGCAAAAAAGAATGAAGAAATATTAAAACATCCATTGAGAGAAAACTACAAATTACCTGTCATACCTGCTGGTTCCATCAAAACTGCCTCAATGCTGGTAGTTAAGCATACTTCAGAGCTCCCTGCCTGAACTACTGATTGAATGATGGCCATCACATCAAAGTGCAAATCTGAAGGAAGTTGCATTGCTGCACCAATAAAATGTTGCCCATTTTTGTCCAGAACACCAATTCCAAGTAGAATCACTGCTATCTGAAGTCAGATATTTATTAAAAGATTTGTCACAAATGCTAAAGCTTAATAAATCACTGCATCATCATCATTATGTGCCATACCGGTTGGTGTAGGCGATCATGTCCTTCCACAATCTTCTATCTACAGTGCATCGTATCAGTTCTGTCGTTGACTGTTTTCCATGCCATGACACAAATCTATCCAGTATTTTCTCTCTTTGTCGTCCGCGATATCTCTTTCCTTTCATTTTGCCAATTGTAACCAAGTATTCTAACTTTCCTCTTCTCTTGATATGCCTGAAAAATGTTGATTGTTTCTTTCTGATGTTTTTAGGAGCACCCTTTATGCGTTGGCCTCTTTGAGAACTTCCTCATTAGTCTTTTTAGCTGTCCAGGGAACTTTCAACATGCTGAGAAATCCCACCTCTGTGGCCTCTAATTGGATCTATATAGCACCGATGAACTCTCTTTCTCATTTCTATTGACATAGATTTGTTGCATAAGATATTTTTCATTTTCTGAAATGCTATTTTGGCCTGAGCTATTCTGATTTTTATTTCCCGTGGTGCATCTTCCATCTGATGTTATTGTACCCAAGTATTTGACACGTTGCACTTGTTTCAGATTTGTCCTGTTTATTTTTATGCTACATAATGGTGGTGATTGTTTCTTCGATATGACCATTACTTCTGTTTTCTTACTATTCAGACTGAGACCTTTCTTGTTGCTTTCTTTTACTATTATGTCTATCATTTTTTGTTGTTCAATCTCCGCCTTTAAGACTGTCATCCACATATTGCAAATTTTTATGTTGTGACCATTGTCTTTAATTCCTTTTTTGTCTACTATTGATCTCATAACATGTTCGCTGCAAAGTGAAAACAATTCCAGCGACAGAATACAGCCTTGTTTTATAAATTGAAATTGTCTACATCACTGCAATGAACAATAATTGTCATTTCTAGAACAAATTCAGATCTGACAAATGGTAATGAAGCACAAAAAGAAATGGAAAAAAAAATGTCATTATATCTTCTTTCCTTCCTCAATTGCCTTTCAGCGTCGAGGGGAGATATAATTTGCGGTCTTTTGCTCTTCTGTTCTGTTTCCTAGTGCTTCTAATATTCCCTCAACCCATCTTTTTCGTGGTCGACCCTTGGGTCTATTCTAGCAACATTTATTGGGGCTCATTGTGTTGTGATCACTCTGCCTTGTCACGTGATTCCTAGCTTTTTTCCCAGTTCTTCATTTCTGATCTTATCTCTCAGGCTGTTTCTTGTCATTCGTCTAACACATTTCATCCCAGTAGAGGCTATTTTTCTTATTATTCTTGCATCTAGGGTCCAGAACTGGCATTGGTAGCACAAAGTTGGGATGAAGATATTTCATTATATATATTTATATAATCTTGTGCCATGATTTGTTAATCTTAAAAAATTCCAAAAGATTCTATACCATACAAAACATATATTAAAATAGGAGATGGAAGAAAAGCATGTGATAGTTTCAGAGTAAGATTGACAACATCAAACAAATTCTACAATAACATCAATTGACAATGGCTGCAAGAATGACAGAAATAGAATCAACTCTCGAAGGGGTATAAGAGAAAGTGAAGAGAGAGAGAGACTGTTTTTGTGTACATAAAAAGCAAATCTTTACAATATCTTCCTTTACAAATCCAAATAAAGTAATAAAACTGCACCTCTGAGACTATGCTCTATAGTTGTACTCTGCACAAGCCTAAAAATATTACCAGAATTTCATATTTTAAAAGAAAAATAAATGTTCATACTTTATCTACTATAAGATACCTCTATGAATGATATCTATTAAATAGTCATCCTACATGATGAAGTCTAATCATTCACCTTTAACCCTAGACTTACAATATCTTTATAAAAATGACAACCTCCAAAAAAACATTTTTTGGAAGTAGTATTCTGTGGGGCAAACACCCCCCCCCCCCCATATCTTCTTAGTTATTATTTCTGGTAACTCCTGAATGTTGGACTTGTTTCCTTAGACCAAACACCAACATGCTCTTCTAAAAAGCATGAAACCTATATTAAAAATGGGGCAGTTTTTTTTTTTTTTTAAATAAATTTTGCCAATTTTCAAGAAATTTTTTTTTATTACAGGGGAAATCTTTTCAGCTGTCGACATGACATCAAAGAAGTCTTTGTAACATGGGATAAGCAGCGAATGACGCTAAGAGGAACTCATGGGCTGGACTTATGGCCGACATGTGTATAGACAAATTAACCTCCAAGGTATCAGGATTTAAATAGAACCTAAGTAAGGAATTATTACCACATCCATCTTACCTTGTGTAAACACACAGCTTTGTTGCAAAAGTTGAAAGAAAATACTATTTTCCTAACTCGAAACATAATTATCGAGCATAATTTTTACAAATGTTTCGTAAAAGATCACGATAGGTATTGTAATCTAGGGTTAAAATGGTTTTAAGTAATTCTTTATTACAACAAATTACATTAATTTTTTGGGTGGGGCATTTTGGAACTAACAAAACAATTATGTTTAGGCTGATCAACAATTATAAGGTGAATTATTATATCTATCTATTGTCCTTATAGCAGGAAGTAAAATCAAATTCTCTCTCTCTGCGATCAGGACTCAATCAGAGTAGGACTCCAGACTCTTGCACGAAGACAGCTGTCTGTTTAAGCCTGTTAGATCCACTCCGATTGAATACCTGTTAAAACGTTGCACTGTGTTGTGCGCCAGTGACCCAGTGCATCTGAATTCAGTCAGCATTTTGTTCAGGTTTGCTTTCCTTGGCCATTGATTGTTCCCAATCTTCCTGCAAGGCAGCAGCAGATCTTTTCTGTAGGGGGATTCTGCCCTTAGATGGTCGGCCTTCCCAGGTTTACGAGCACCATCTGCCCGAGTCACTAGAGGTGACTAACACAGACATGCAACTTGTAATATGAGGAAACTGCAACTAGGAAAACTTTTCATGCACAGCCTCCAACTGTTCCCGCTGCCTATCCCCATATACCGGTAAGTCACGTCCTCTTGAAAATGATGATCGTCGTAGCACTGAATGATGTTAGGCCATCGTTGATGACTCCAATTCTGAACATAGCGACACACAGTCAGACGTCAAATTTTCCCCGTCGCACATCAAATAGCAGACCGTAAGATTTGCGCATGGCCGGTTTAGGGAACCATTATGATGACGTAGCACACAACAATGTCGCCGAACAAATAATCTCGATCCCTTTACATTTCTGTCTGATTACTCAAGTGTAAGCAGCCTACGATGAATGAAATCAAATTTAAAATGTTAAATAAGTTTAATTTTTGTTTTGTGTGCATCTTGTTTATATCAATTCTATACACTTGCAAAACATGGATCCATACAGCAGAGCTATAAAAGAAAACAAGTTATGAAGATGAAATATTGTATGGTTTTGGATGTCTGTCTAGATTGTTTCATGAATGAAAGTTTGCAAAAGGATACTACAAGCAATAAGAGTGAATGATAAGCTTTTGACCATGCATCTGGAACATCTGGCTATTTTGCAAAAAAACTCTGAAAGGTGGGGTACACAGACAACATTGAAAGATAACAAGATTGAATGGACAGACGTCAACATTGTTGAGTAACTGAAGATAAAGATACATGGAGAAGGGTGACGAAGAAACTTAGTAATGCCCCATCGGCCCAGTGGGTTACTGGATGAAAGTGAATAGATTGATCTCCTTCTTTTCTTCCTCGCCTTTCAGCGTTGAGGGAAGATATAATTTGCGGTCTTTTGTTATGTTTACTAGTGCTTCTAATGTTCTATCGATCCATCATTTTTGCTGTCGACCCTTGGGTCTGGTGTTCTCGCAAAGTTTATTGAGGGCTCGTTGTGTTGTGTTTTGATTGCTCTGCCTTGTCACGTGGCCAAACATTTCATGTGTCGTTTCTTTATATATTATATGGCGGGGGCTATTCCTAGCTTTTTTCTCAGTTCATTTCTGATTTAGTCTTTCAGCCTGTTTCTTGTCATTCGTCTAACACATTTCATCTCTGTAGAGGTTAGTTTTTCTTACTGTTCTTGCGCCTAGGGTCCAGGGCTGGCATTGGTAGCACAACGTTGAGATGATTAGTTTGATATCATGTATAATTGCTGTTTAAGTCAATGAATAATTGTTTCCAAAATATTATCAGTTTTGCCAATAATTAACAACCATTAGTATCTGGTTAAATGCTTTAATATATGTTGTTTGACGTAAAATTTTATTGGTTTCTTTGTACTGTTTGCATTTGGTAGTCCAGAGAATTTATTAACCTCTAGATTACGATACATGTATGTGGATCACGTTTTCATGATACCATTGTAAAAATCACAACATAAATGTTATATTTGTTTCCAAAATTAGTATACTCTTTCAACTTTTGCTACATAACTGTGTGTTTACCCATACTGAAATCAGATGCTGTAATAATTTCTTGGACTACTTAAGATTTATGGCCTGAAATTTGATTGTAATGCGCTGTGGCTACCAGAGATGTCCATATTGTCCATTGATATGGTCACTATAAATATAATATTGTCAATCCATAATATGTTTGGCTCCCTCAAAGCTGTTCCCTGGCTATCCTGTGTTACAAAAATTTCTTTGATGTCTCGCCAATAGCCAAGATTTTCATGGAAAACAAATTTCTTGAAAATTTGCAAAAAAAAAAAAAATATAATAAAATGCACCAAAAAATAATTACCTTTGCAAGCAAAAGTTCGATGTCACTTTCACATTGCGGTTTGTCTGTCTGTAACAGAATGTCAAAGTTGAGGAACTCATCAATCTTAACATCACCCCCATAATAATCTGTAATGGAAAGAAACATTGCTGACTAAAAGAATGTATCTTAATTTATAAATGTGGCAATCTAATTTACATAAAAATATGTGTAGTCAATATCAGCGAATCAATTAAATAAAAATATTAGACAAGTGGTTTTATACACAATTATGTGTGTGTGTGTGTGTATATCAAAACCATAAAATTCTCTGAATAAAATTTTAGAACTGTCATAAATTTCTCGTTACAGATTAGACGTAGCAAACAGAAGAAAACAAACATTATATTTCTTAGAGTAAATATTAATTACAATAGTTCAATTACCTTAGCAAGTTAATAATCTGGAAAAATTTTAGTTGCACAATTAATAAAGAAGCAGATATTACCCACAATATTTGGGGAGATTATAGAGTTTTTTTTTTTTTTCAAAGTTGAAGAATATATGAAGAGCCAAGAAAACTGAATACAAATGTAAAATCAAATGTATAAAAAATATGGACAAGGCAGTATTACAAGGAAATTCAGGTCTTTATTTGCATCTGTAGGATATTACAGATCAAATGACTATAAGAAACAATGAGTCGTGAAAGATAGTACATTAACCAACAATGAAATAAATGATAAATAAAAGAAAAATTGAAGGGGACAAATGTTTTGAAAGCCTACCACAGGGTTTACCATAAAAACACTACTTCCAGGCCATAGAGAAAGTGGAAATAGGAAAGACCTAAAAACACATGGAAATTTATTTATGACACAATAACAAGGAAAAATTACGTCAAGAGGGACTCAAAGAGACAGAAAACAATAGAAATTATTGGACAGCTCTTGCTAATGGACCTATGCCCTCCCCCATGAGGTGTAAATTAAAAGCAAGAATAGAATAACACTCCAGCAATAATTTGTGCAATTTTTATATTTCATGTTTTAACTTCTAAAAACATACTTATATTAAAGTTTATATAAAAAGTCTAACTACAGATATCAAATTTAAGAATTGGTTTTGTATAAACAATAATTTCTGCACAAACCTTGAAGAAACTTTTTAATATAAACAAGCCTGTCTTTGTCTGTCTCAAAGATTTCATCTCTGTCATTCCACTGGTCTCTGGTTAAAAACAAACATAAATAGAAAATTGATCAGTGGATTGTGAACAAAGATAGTAAAAATGTGTGATGTTCAGAAATGTGTCACTTAATTTATGGACTTCTGGAGATGTGTTTATGTGGACAGTTATTTGATAAAACCCCAGAGGTCATTGAGGCACTACTGGCAGATATCAAATTTCACACTGATCTTTAGTCACTTTAAGAACTGCAAAATAAGGCCTTGTCCACTGTTTGATATTATCTCTCCTACTATTTCTGCCTTCCTCTGCTTCCTACTTTCATAGTGTCCCACAGAATAGTCAGAATCAAGGTACATAAACAAAGCATTTCCCTTTAACAAAATTTACTATCTAAGTATTGACTTTTTGAGCCATAGCTAGCCGACAGGGCAAGGAACCAGATACTCAGACAGAAAAGTAGTGGGAAGACAGCATCAAAGAATGGACAAGTTTAATCCTTGTCACGTCTTTGAAAGCAGATCTTATTGTAATGTTTAATAAAACTGTGAAAACATGAGTGCCCTAACATCCACATAGATTGACAGACATAAATTGTCATCATCATAAACATAAATTAAAACAAATGTTTGCTCAACAACAAAGTATGACAAACTACTCAAATGAATGTATATGTTATTAGTTTGCATCATGCGGTTGCTTTGTCCTGCCAAGTGCCTTCCTAAATGCTGAAGCCAGTCACCTGTGATGCATCATTGTAACCAGACATGTTTCATTTTTAAAATACAGCCAGGGGTAACATTAACAATTTCATTTGTTTTAACTTTTTTTTTTGCATCAGATGGCTCCGTTACTTCACGTTTGTTCTGGCTGTACACCTAAATTGTTTCAACAGTTTGTTTTTTTTAACCGGTACTTCCTCCAAAGAATTATTTCTCCAAAAATGTAATAAACAAGATCTTCATTAAGTGCGTTTTGTCAGTTACACACAAGGTTTTTGGCAATAAATTTTACAACAGTATCGTAAAAACATGGTTTAAAATGATGTATCGTAATCTATGGTTAAAGCAAAAATATGATTATTTCATGACATGTACATTTTATTACACTAAACTTGCTTGAGTTCAGTGTTAATACTTGAAATTTATATGGAATAAATCCAATAAAACGGTCATAATGAGTGTATTTCTTTTATGAAATTGCTGGATAACTTCATGTAAACATCTGAAGCAGCTTATAATTTTAAATCTAAAGTACAGAACCTAAAGCCTGCAAACAAAGACATTTAAAGACATTGATCGATTAAGAATAGGTTAAAAAAACATCTTGTTTAAACGATCAGTTTGCTTTCTGTAATTTTCTTCAGGACTTTGTTAATTACAGCACTTTATATGAATGCAAGAGGCCAATTTGGAAGAAAATAAAAATTACAGCACTCTGACCATACTGCAAAAGATGACCAAGACAAGACAAAAGGGAAAAAAAAATAAGTGGTAATATTTTATCAAAATTATATAATCCATAGCCTGTTATGCCAATATCACAAGCAGTATTTGGAAGAGCAACGTAATGTTAATGTAAAAACATGAATACATCACTTTTAATTTACTTAATTGTGCTGCAATTACAACAAATATGGTTGAATCAAATTAAACCTGTTTAAATAAATATAATATTTCAATTATGTCCAAGTAGAGTTAGCAACTTACAGCAAACCAAGAAGTTGCATATAAAAATGGCCATTCTTTAAATCCAATAATGTGTCCACTGTCTTCCCCAAAACAGCACTAATCTATTTAAAGTAAGAGAAAACAAGCAGTTACAAGCAATATGCAGATAAACAAATGTTTTTATTTTTGCAAATATTATTGGTTCTAAAAATATACATGCAGGTATAACATATAAATTAATTTTAAAAAGTTTGCTAATAACATAAATTAGTTTCAAAATGTTCTAAAGTAAAGTAAATTAGAACAGTTTTCACTAGCACAAAATTGTCACTTTTAGGCAGCATTAGAATCATTGTACATGACAGTATATGAGAAAAATATGAAGGGCACAATACACATGAATAAACTTTGAGAGATTAACTGTTTGGCTAATAATGAACCATAATCTACCATTTTTTATATGGGAGAACAGAAGCGCTAGTGACCTGAGGTCGCAATAGCAGGGTCGGCGTACCATCAGCTGACCAATACCTAGCAGTTCTACCTCCTCGTGGTCTCCCCTGGAAACAGTCAGCGTCAAACCAGACAGGCTAACAGAAGCTAGGATCGCCGTGTTCTCTGTAGTGGTGGCTGTTACTGATATAGAGGACCCAGTATTGCAGTACCTCTGGGCTGGACTAGTTAGTAGTTTCCCAGCATAGCCTGGGACAGATGAACTCCAACCTCTCCAGTAATAGCCGGGAATGTCAAGAAAGCCATTACGACGCCACATCTTATGAGTCAAGAGGCAACCTGCCCGCATCAACTCGTGACAATCCGTCAACAACATCAACAACCATTTTTTATTTGTTTTACTGCTGTGAACATTTATACAAGTTACCAGGAACTCTTCAATTTGAAAGTACACTAAATTTGCCATCATTTACTTGTTAATGGCCAAAGTTATTTTCTAGCTTTTTCAAATTTGTGTTAGAAAATCGTTTTTGATCATCCTTTTATGTTGTTTAGCTTAACCCGACCAGACCACTGTCCCTAGTTTCCGGTAATTTCCCTATCTGCAGCTGTCCCTAATTTTCGGTAATTTGCCTAGCACGTGAAAAAATGCGTCACAAACTAAAAATAACCAACAAATCATGGTCAAACCTCTTGGTCAGCCATTGCAAATGTCTGCCCCCGTGTGAGTTTGTGCGGTTTGACATGAAAAATTATGAAAATTTCACAATGAAACGGCTGATGAACCAAGCACTTCAACAGGAAAGTGAAGTAGGTCTACGCTTTTCACATTCCAACAGGTGATCGATACTTTTGTTGATTCAGACTGAGGAGTCAGCTTTTCATAGAAAATATGTTTCCAGTTTAAGTGACGCAGACAGTGAGAGCTCGAGTGATAAGAATCTTGAACCTTATAGATCTAGAGCTAGATCAATAGTAAGAGAAAGAGGGTGTGTCTCTCAAATAGCTGATGGGGGTACCTCTGTGTGAAACAAGGCTCATCCTGCTGGGTGCATTGGCACTCAAAGGTGAAATATTGGTGGTAGATGAAAGGTAGACCTATTTTCTACACAAGTTCCATCTTATTCTAACCACTTGTTTGCATGTAACTAACATTTTTCTATATCATGTTGGTTTTTTCTCTTTAATGCTCAGGAGCATTGTATAGGGGACAGTTAGGTTCAGGGCCACATGTCTGGTAGGATTAATTTTTTTTTTTCTTTCGCCAGCTTTCACCTCTGACGAAGTCTCTAGAGACTAGGAACTAAATTTTGCGTGTTAATCCATTTTTCCCTGACAGTAGGGTTAAATGATGAAATTAGGACATCGGATTTTGATATTTTTCGCCAAGATTATGCACAAACTAAATTAAACATAAGTTTTATTCAATTTGGAAGTTTTTCAAAAATATCGAATGAACACCAAACAAATTATTTTTTTACATGAGTACCCACTTGCACAAATGTGGTATTTTGTTGTTGTTCTAACTGTACACATAATTATGAACATATATCATCATCATCAAGTACCGGGCCTGCTGGCATAGGTGATCATGTCTCTCCACAACTTTCGATCTCGGCAGCTATTTATCATTTCTGTTGTTGACCTTCTGTCAAGCCATTCTCTTAAGCTGTCTGTTATTTTTTCTCTTCGATTCCCTCTATCTCTTCGTCCCTCAATTTTTCCAGTTGTTACAATATATTCCAGTTTTTCTCTTCTCATTACATGGGCAAAAAATGATGATTGTTTCTTCCCAATATTGGAAATTAGCTCTCTTTTTGCTTTGACCCATCTCAGAACATCTTCATTACTCTTCTTAGCTGTCCATGGTACTCTCAACATTCTGTAAAACCACATTTCTACAGACTCCAGTGATTTTCTTGTCTATTGTCCTATTGTCCATGATTCGCATCCATATGTTAAGACTGGCTCTACTTAACATTTAAGAACTCTTTTTCTTGTTTCTATTGTCAAAAATGGATTGCATAGTATCTTCCTCATTTTTTGGAAAGCTGCTTTTGCCTGATCCATTCTGTACCTCACCTCTTTTGTACATCTTCCGTCTGAGGTTAACAGAGTTCCCAGATATTTAAATTCATTTACCTGTTTTAATATTGTTCCATTTGTCTTTATTTTGCACTGAGGTGATGTCTTTTTCTTTGTTGTTACCATTACCTCTGTCTTTTTGCTATAAAGGCTGAGTCCTTTATTTTTTATTTCTTTCACTATAATGTCCAACATTTCTTGTAACTCATTTTCACTCTTAGCGATTAAGACTGTATCATCAGCATACCTTAAATTATTTATATTATGACCTCCAATTGTTATTTGTTATATATATTATGAACATATATACACTTATGTATTAACAATTTTTAGTTGTTATGAAACTTCATGCAATATTTCCAATTTAATATTTTTTTTAGTTTATGTTCAATAATTTTTTTAATAACTTGGTATGTTGCATTACATAATCAAGGGTAGCGAAGGTGTTAACATTATTTATACATACATATTGAAGAACTGTTGCTTTTTTCTGGTGATTCATTGTGTACAGCAATCCATAAACTGAAAATACAGAAATTATATCAAATGATTGCAAGTTCAAGTAAAACATAAATTTGTTCATTATTATGGTCAGAATTGGCATCAAAACACTCTAGGAACATCCATGAATGTTCAGTGGCTTTTATTAGATAAAAAAAAATTACAAGAACAAAATGTGTGCTCACTGATGGTTGAATTAGCTCAATGATTGTGCACACCTAGCTAGCCATTACAAAGTGTACTTTTTACTTCTTTAACAATATATTTGAAATACCTTGGCTAATGAAAAAGAAAAATAAAGACATTAAAAGAGCGAAACATTGCACGGATCTGGCTTATAAATAACATCTCACTAAGGAAATCAAAAAAATATGGCAATATCAAAGGAAAGTGGGCTGGAAAGAACAATAATGGAAGGTATGTTTCAAGGAACCAGCCTTTAATGGGACCCAGATTTTTTTCTTGGAAAGTAAAGTGGCTCGGGCATAATACCGACCACAAAAATCATGTGCCGAGGGTCTGTAAAATTGATGGTCACTAACACCATATTCCCTATATGCCTCTTGGGGTGACAAGGGTACTTTACTTTACTTATGTTTCAAGGAAGATGAGATGGGCAGACTAAGAAATAAGTATTTGAAGACATCAAATAGACCTTGAACTTCACAACAGAAAAAGTGGTAGATCTGGATAGAGACAGATTCTTTCAGACAAGCTGTGATGAGCTATCGAGTTATATTCGGGTCATCAACACTGCACTCCGAACATGTCCATAGGTGCTCAGATCCCCTCCACAGCATGTCCCGCAGTGTTCAGCGACTGACGACTCCAGTTCTGTGTTGGTAGATAAGTCCTCTTACACGCCCACTAAGTTTATCGTTTCTGTCTCTGCCCAACCTAACTCCCCTCTTTTTTCAACGAAAGGAGTGATGTGGATTCATGATTGTCAAAGTTCTGCACACTTCCCACATCTCAGAAGGCACTGATAATGTCTGCCCAATCCATTGGTTGACAGTCTTCAATGACAGCACAGCTAGCCAACATCAATTGAACTTTTGACTACGTGCTTTGCACCGACTCGGTATTGTTCCCTAATAGGTGATTCGACATCAAGAAGGGGTTTACTTGTATGTCATGGAATATCACCTACGCCATAATATATAAGCATTGCCAGATGACGTATGTGAGTTGAGTCTGGACAACGCACGAGTGACAGATTTTTGAGAGTATCTTTGTGATGTAGAGCAAAAGACTGGCAGCCCTGTGTCTGCCCATTTCAACTCTGGTCGTAGTGGTAAACCTTACATGAAAGTTACTGACATTGTCTCTTTCTTGTCACTCAAGCAATCACAGCTGGTTTGCCATTGAGAATCACCTCATTGCCCAGTTGGGTTCGTGTCCTCTAAGGCATGAACATATCGCTCTTATACACATAGACACCTACCACACATTTCTTACCCCAATGCGCTACCGAACATATACATGTATGTATATTTGTCTGCATATGTATTGGTACATTTGGACACAGGGTTTTCTTTTTTGTGATTTGTAATAATATATATGGATTTAAGCTTGTACACATGTATGGTTATGTACACATGTTTTTTTACACATCTGTTCGTTGTGCATACACACACAGTTATATATACAGTTTATAGGTATCTTGTACCCACCTCCCATATTTTTAGAACCCTTCCGTCTTCTCACCTGACTGCCTGGTCAGTGAGATATATAGTTGGTCAGCCTGCCTACTTATTTTAGTTCATTCAGAAGCTGACCATGCTCTGAACCACAGGGAAGTGAACCTTTTTTGAGTATCTAGCATATTATTGCCATGTAGATTTGTGTACATATCCTTATATATATTTTTGTGTTTGTTGTTCCAGCTGAAGGCCAACTTGGCAGAAATATCGACTTCTGTTTTGTTAAATACCACGTAAAGCTTCTACTATACCACTTTTTTCTTTTAAATTGTCATTATCAGCAGCTTCGCATCTCTATACATCTTGATGCCTTTACTCCTCCATAGCCAGCCAACCTGTCCGCTATTTCATTTACATGTACTCCTCTATTTCTGGGGACTTAGATGACTACATATTTTTGACTTCTGCAATGACTACCCATTGCCTAAGTACAGAGCCCACCTCCACTTTTCTTATCATGCTCACCGAATCACTTAGTATGCAGGCATTAGTGTAGTCTTGTGACTCTAACCAGATGAATGCCCTGGTCACTGCCATCACCTCCATAGTCATGCTATGCTGGTCATAACATATACACCACCGCCTGCTTTGAATATTATGCCTGCAGAGCATGATGTAAATGCCCATGCACTCCTTTGGTGTTGCATTATGGATCCATCTGTATAGATGACTGCATCTTCCTCATCAGTGTTATCTCAGATAAGACCGTTGACATCCACTCCTCCTTACATTTCCTGTTGAGTGTGACATTACACGAGAATGTGCCCCTGAATGATGTAGGCACCGGTATCCACTCCTTGCTAGCGTTGATATTGGTAAGCCCACAGACCTGTTTGATATTTTCCGCTCTGCCCACCTATGATTTGCCTCTTTTTAGTCTGACATCTTTCGTTGTGTTGATCTCTTGACGCAATGATGCTCTGTATCTGCACTTATCTTTAGGTATGCTTGTGTCGTCCAGATCTTAATCCTGTCATCCATGGTAGAAAAGTCAAGAAGATACCTCATTGCTACACAGTGAGTGTTCCTTGTACACCCAATATAATGTGCATAGCTTCATTCTCTAGCCTGTCAATTTTCATTGTAGTGACAATAAGAATTGCTAGGGCATACTTGATTGGCGCGAGGACCAGTCCCAATAACACAAGAGGGTATGTAGCCTCTGCACAATGTTGCCAGCTGCCATGGCCTTCAAGGAGGCTAATCATTTGCAGGCTTTTGTTATCACATAGTAGACATGGTTCCTAAAATACAGGATGTGATTAAACTTTACTTCTAGATACGCGATCAACCAGTCCCTGGTCACTTCATCAGTTCCCATTCATACATTCATATCTCATGTGTTCCTGTATTAACAATATGATTGTTAAGGGAGAACCATGTAACTGATGCTTTATTAGGATTAACCAATGCACCTGATACTCCACATGAGGAAGAGCTGCGATCTAGTTTGTCTTGTAGTGTGGAGGCGGTTTCCCATCTGTCTCATCCCTGTCGATATACCAGAATGTCATCAGCAAAAGTCTCCCCCCCCCCCCAACTGTTGTTCTGAGATTGTTAATGTGTACAAGTTAAATAGAACTGGTGACAATGGTGAGCTTTGTGGCAGCTCTGAACAAATTGATCTTGGCTCGGATGTGTCGTTGAACGTCAACAATCTGCCAAGGATGGTCTAGAGCCATGTGCACTTACTAGGACGCATGGTCCAGAACCAATTTTCACGTTAAAGCATGGCTAGATATAGTCATACAGCTCTTCAGAATGTGGATACACTTTGAGCTTAGTATATTCCACTGGAAAATCCTCGTTCAGAATCACACAACATGAAAACTACACTTTGAGCCAAACAGGCGAAAAGTGTACCACCATCCTGTAATAAGCCGTCAGAAAAATCTCATATTGAACAAAAAATTTAAAATAACTATATTTCGCCAAACCACGTGAATAGTCAAAGATGTCATCATATTTATATATCTAACATTCTCAGATTCAAATAAAATAGTGCACAGTCAAAACTTCAAACCTAATCTATCTATCTATCTATTGTCCTTTCGAGCCGAAGACGGCACATAGGGCAGAGCCACAATCTCAAAATCAGAAACCTTGCGTGCCAAAGCGGCACATATTGCAGAGATCACTGCTCTAAAATATATGGCGCTGTTTCCATAACAATACTTTTTACAATGACAGCTTGTCAAGCCATCGATCAACCTCCTTAGTCGCCTCATACAACATGCCTGGAAGGTCACAGTGTCACTATTCTTTACTTCCCTCATAATGAGGCCCCGGTAACACACGGGGGTCAAACCTAATACTAACCCAATAATCTTGTTTTGCAGGCAGTAATGTTTGAGTCAAGTATTAACTCAGAAAACATATATAAAAACACTTCTTTTTTTTCAATGCGATCTGTTACAATAGTTAATATTAACAAATATTACATCAGAGCCATTCTAAGTCACATTGAAGAATCTTTTGTACAAACGTAGAGAAATGGATAAAACCATAACTGAACCTCAACTAAAGTGCAAATTAATTAAGGAAGAAGAAAAAACTTGAAGCTGTGCAGATGCTATCTTTACCCTAAGATAGCTGAGAAATAAAAGTATAACAAAGAATTGCATTCAACATTTGTAATGCAAGAAAAGGGCATTTGAAAGTAGACGGACAATGATAGATATTAAAACAGTATGAAGTAAATAACCATCTTGTGTGTGAAAGACTTTATGAAAATGCAAAAAGTAAGAACCAAAGCTGGCTACTCAGAGGCTGTTAAATCAGAAGAATGACAAGGATATGACCTCAGCTATTCATTGTATACATAGACCACATAATCATATGTAAAACAGCTAAGATAAGTGAGGGTAACAACTTCATAGTTACCTTCTGCAGATGACCAAGTACCAACAGAAAATAAATTAAAACATTTAAAAGATTTGAAAGTGTGTTAGAATCACAAAATGAAAATTTGCCTACACAAGACAGAATTCATGTCTGTAGCAAGAAAACAGGTCTTCATTAAGAACAACAAATTAAAGCAAATGGTAGACTTAGTATAAAACTTCTTTTGAGAAAATAAAAACAAAGATTGGCAACTGATGCCGCAGGGTAAACCAAGTGATTGGTCAATGCTCTGGTACAGAACAAACATGTAACATCCAACACTCTATCATCAGTGCTAAACTTGGAAATTTAACATCCAAAGAAAAATTGTTATAAAGATGAGATGTCTAGAAGTATACTAGATGTGACAGGAAATCAGAAATGAAGCTGCAAGGAATAGAGTTAGGGTAGTATCAGTACAGAATCATATTAGGAAACAATAAATCAAAATGTCTGGACCAGAAATACAACCACCAACAGACAGTATCCTTCAAAAATTCTAAACACTCAAAACGATTAATAACACAGCAGACATCATGAGTACCCTGCAAGTGACACTACAAAGTGTCACCCCAAACACTCAATTGAATATTCAAACATCAATTTAAAGAGGCACAGGGAAGTAAAGTAAGATTAGAATATATAATTAATATTTGTGTGTGTGTGAGTGAGAGAGAGAGAGAGAGAGACTTAATTACATAATAATAAATAAAAGAAATAGCATTCAATTACAATTGTAAGATATCAAATTATATGTGTGACTGTGAAGTAAATATTTATAAAATCCTGAAATCTGAAGTAGAAAAAGTTATAAAAACAATGAAAAAGGGAAAGGAAGCAGGGCCTGACAATATACAGATAGAGATGATACAGGCTCTAGAAGCGTTTGGCGAGCAAACAGCAATAATAAGATATAACAAAGAGAACTCTACACCCATGGACATAAAAAAAGGAGTAAGACAAGGATGCATCCTGTCACCATACTTGTTCAATCTATACACTGAGAAAATCTTTAAAAACATATCAGAGATACCAGGCCTAAACATCAATGGAAAGATAATCAATAACCTAAGATATGCTGATGATACTGTTCTACTAGCAGAAAATCCTAAAGACCTACAACAATTGCTTAATGTGATAAACATAACAAGCAAAAAATATGGACTAGAAATGAATATCAAAAAGACTAAAACTATGATCATAAACAAAGAAAATTCTCAAGACCTACAATTAAATATCACAGTTGAGAGAATACATCTGGAGACAGTCCAGAGCTACAACTACCTGGGACATACTATAACCAATGATGGAAAATGCAAAACTGAAATAAACAAAAGAATAGGTATGGCAAAAAGTAATTTTAATGCCATGAAAAATATACTAATAACAAAACAAATATCAGTAGGGCTGAAACTAAGAATGGCAAAATGTTACGTCTTCTCAATATTCCTGTATGGTGCAGAAACATGGACATTAGACAAGAAAACAGAACAGAAAATTGAAGCCTTTGAAGTGTGGATTTATAGAATATAAATATTAGTTTCAGCCCTACTGATATTTGTTTTGTTGTTATAGTCCGTTCAGATTCGTTTGCCTAGACATTAATTTATTTTTTTCAAAAACTTATTGTTCATTTGCATTGATCTTTTGAAGTTAGGTTTAGAATACTAATGTCGCTATAAAATATTTTTTTATCAAAGAAATGTGATCCAGTTTCAAAGATGCCTTATTTAACCTATATTAAAAAAAAGTTAATCGATATTATAAACACCGGCGGGGTTATGTAGATGCTTACATCTCACAGCTGATTCTTTAACATATAGGCATGACCTTCACGGCTGAATGCGCACCGTCCTAAAATAGTTATGTTTCCACTATAAATTTTTATAAAGAAATGTTACATATGAAATTTCCCGTTTAGCACAAAATGACATTTTAGCCGAAACCGGAAATTATGTGACGTCAAAATCACGGCCGTAGACTCGAGTTCGAGTCATAATTCAGAGGCAAATCTCAATATTTACAGAAAGGAGGCGGCACTATCCATATTATCTTCTGCAAGTCTATGTGAGAATGAATATAAAGGCAAAATATTTTACTGAGCATAACATTGCTATAAAGATTTATCAATACTTCTGCAGAGAGCGTAAAAAGGGACATTTTTATTGTTCTTTATCAAACCCTGAGAAGAGAACAATGCATATTTTAGGTTTGTGTAAACGTTCATTTGATCGAATAGTTAAAGGAAGCGGATATTTATTGCCAACAAATGCAAGAAAGCAAGGAAGGAAAGAAACGTTAGACAGTTTTTGATAAGGACCTAGTAAAAAGAGAAATCTGTCGAATGTTTGATATAAACGAAGAAGTGACACTTAGAAAGTTGAAGCTTTGGCTGAAAACTAACAACGACATTGAAATATCAAAAACTTCATTATGGAAAATATTAAGAAGTGCAGGCTTCACCTTTAGAAAGTATGCTGGTGAAAAAACATTATTTGTGAGAAGCCACATCTAGTAGCTCTTAGAAGCAAGTATTTACGTGAAGTGAAGGAAATGCGCGAAAATGATTATGATATTGTTTATTTAGATGAAACTTGGATCAACGCTCATCATACAAATGAAAAGGAATGGCAGTTAGCAGATGGAAGTATTAAAAGATCAGTACCAAGCAGTAAAGGGCAACGTTTGATAGTTGCACATGCAGGTAGCAGACATAATGGGTTGTTGCAGAATGCTCATCTCGTTTTCATTTCAAAATCCATAGACAATAGAGACTACCACTCCGAAATGAATGGGCACATATTTAAAGACTGGATCGAGAAAAGTATCCTTCCAATATTAGATCGACCTTCTTGTCTGATAATGGACAATGCTTCATACCATAACGTAGTTAACGTAGAAGATAGAATCCCAACATCATCAAGTACAAAAGATGCAATCAAAACGTGGCTCATAAAAGAACACATACAAGTTAACGACAGCTACTTGAAACCCGAATTGCTTAGCCTTGTAAAACAGACACAACGTACAAAGATATTTAAAATAGACAAGTTAATTCAAGAACATGGCCATAGATGTTTGAGACTACCTCCATATCATGCACACTTAAATCCTATAAAACTAGTTTGGGCAAAAGTTAAAGGACACATAGCATATACAAAGAAAACTTTCAAATTATGCAATGTTGAGACACTTACAAATCAGGCTCTATCAAATATAAATAAAGACTACTGGGTAAAATGTGAGGATCATGTGTTACGACAAGAAGAGGAATATTGGAAAAAGGATGGTTTGTTGTTTGTTCAGCCGAAAGCAGTAATCGACCTATTTGACTCGTCTGATTCTGAATGATCATTACTCTGATTAAGTCTACAGATAAATAGTTTGATTTGCAATATTTCCTAGTTGATTTGTTAAACAGTTTATTGTTCAAGACCACCCAAGCAATCAAAAATATGTTATAAGCAAACCAACAACCATTACTTTGAATGGAAGCCTGCTTGAGTCAGTACAGAAGTTCAGCTATCTTGGATCCACTATTACAGCCACACTTTCCTTAGATGAGGAACTAAATGTACGTATTTGAAAGGCAGCGACAACATTTGGGAAACTCACACCAAGAGCATGGAACTATATCAAATTGACTCTACGAACAAAAGTTCTATATATAATTTAAAATTTGTATACTTGCCACCAAGTACAATTTTATGGACACGCCTATGGGTCATCGTTGCACTAGATTACTGTAAAACATTTTGATTAGGGTCAAAATAATAGTTACATGGGCAAAGATCAAAGGAATTCGCTGCTTTAAGAAAACCGTTATAGCTAGACATCGAGTAACACATATGTTCTCGTGACATGGACATTTTAACACCGTATGCCAAAAATCATGTGAAATCATCAAGAACTTTTTGAATTATAAATCATAACATCTCGGCAAACGAATCTGAACGGACTATAGTATATTTTTCATGGCATTAAAATTACTTTTTGCCATACCTATTCTTTTGTTTATTTCAGTTTTGCATTTTCCATCATTGGTTATAGTATGTCCCAGGTAGTTGTAGCTCTGGACTGTCTCCAGATGTATTCCCTCAACTGTGATATTTAATTGTAGGTCTGAGAATTTTCTTTGTTTATGATCATAGTTTTAGTCTTTTTGATATTCATTTCTAGTCCATATTTTTTGCTTGTTATGTTTATATAGGTTGAATAGGTAGAATTGGATGGAAACAAAAGATAACAAATGATGAAGTTTTAAAACACTGAAAATAAAAAGAGAACTACTAAACACAATTAAGACAAGACAAATGACATTTTTGGGGCATGTTAAAAGACACAACAGCCTACTAAAAGTAATATTGGAAGGAAAAATACAAGGTAAAAGAGGCAGAGGCAGACCAAGACTAACATGAACGAGTAACATCAAAAGATGGACAAGTCAATCTATGTCAGCCTGCACCATCAAAGCAAGAAACAGAGTAGAATGGCAATCCATGGTAGCCAACCTTCGTTGCGGAGAAGGCACACGATGATGATGAAGTAAAATTAATAGTATGCATATTTGAAATCAAATATAGAAGTAAAAGCATGGAGAAGATTTATGTTGTCACTTGTGGAAATTAAAATAAATATTATTCTATCTATTGTCCTTTCGAGCCGAAGACGGCACATAGGGCAGAACCATAATCTCAAAAACAGAAACCTTGCATGCCAAAATGGCACATATTGCAGAGATCACTGCTTCTAAAATCTGTTTCCATAACAATACTTTTTACAATGACAGCTTGTCAAGCCATCGATCAACCTTCTTAGTCGCCTCTTACGACATGCCTGGAAGGTCACAGTGTCACTATTCTTTACTTTCCTCATAATGAGGCCCCGGTAACACACAGGCAAAATATTATTACTTAACATAAAAAAACAATCACTTCAATTTTGTCATTGAAGCTTAAAGTTAATCCATAGTATATTATACATTTGTTCTGGGAGCAAAGGCACCTGTTAGCACCAGAGCTGAAAATGATCAGTAACTCATAACTGACTATGACTGTGCCAGGATCTGTAGATTAAACCTATACAGATTCTATTCCACCTCTTTGCTGTTCCCCTAGAAACACTAATGGTTGACTAATCAGCCTGGCAAAGTGATTAGAGATCAATAGGGAAGGTAAATCAGTACTGAAAAATACCTTGATGAGGACATGTGTTAAGCTGAAAAGGTGCAGATATCACAGCTCTAACACAACATTGCGCATATACACCCATAACAATCTATCAGGAGCAAATAAAATCTACCAATTATTCTGATCTATTTAAAACAACATTTTAAAAATGAATAAACTTCTTTTTTAAAATCAATAATAAAGTTGCATTTTTTATACTGATAATGAATTGTACTTTTTATTTAAAGTTTTCAAAACTAGTACAATACAAGTACACACTGTGTGAGCATCTTGCCTTCAACTAGTGTGGAGTCTCTTGACATGGGAGGCATGTTTATTTTTTTTCCTTCCATTACTTCCATCATGAGCATTCATTATGATTTTATATTATAAAGTTAATTTAATTTGACTTCACGGAGTCAGTTGAGATCTAAATAATAATATAAAACAGTTGATCATCATCATGTGCCATACCGGTTGACACAGGTGATCATGTACAATTCTCTGTTCACAGTGCTTCATATCAATTCTGATGTTTATAATCATGTTTACCTTGCAAAAACACTAAGCAACCTAGTATCTTATCTCTTTGTCATTGGTGATCTCTCTTTCCCTGTATTTTGCCAGTTGTAACCAACTATTTCACTTTTCTCTTTTCGTGATGTACTAAAAAAATGATTATTTCTTTCTGATGTTTTTTTTAATGAATTCTCTGTTTGTGTTGACCTCTTTGAGAATTTCTTCGTTGGTCTTTTTCAGCTGTAAAGGAAACTCAACATTTTTTCTGAGAAATCCCATCTATGTAGCCACTAATCTTTTCATTTGTTTGTCTACTGTCCATGATTCAATTCCATAGGTCGGAACTGCTCCAGATAGCATCCATGAAATCTCTCACTTCTATTGACATAGACTGTTGCACAAGACGTTTTTCATTTTCCGAGGTGCTACTTCAGCTAGTGTGTTATTCCACTTTTTAGTGTGGTGCATCTTCTCATTGATACTGAGCACAAATGTTTGTGGTTCTCCACTTGATTCAAATTTGCTCTGCTTACTTTGCATTGCATGATAGCGACAGTTGTTTCTTTGATGTGACCATAACTACCATTTTCTTACTATTTAGGCTGAGACATTACATGTTGCTTTCTTCACTATTATGTCTATCATTTCTTGTACTTCATCTCCATCTCTGCTATTAAGACTATATCATTCACATATCGCAGATTTTTATGTTGTACCCGCTTACTTTAATTCCTTTTTTTATCTATTGATCTCATAATATTTATGCTGCAAAGTGAGAACAATTCCGGCTACAGAACACAACCTTGTCTGACTCATTTTATATATATATATATATATATATATATTGGAATTGTCTGTATGGTTGACAGTTCTTATTGTTGCTGTTTGTTGCTAATACAGGGTTTTCGTGACTCTCAAATTCTAGCCATCATGATCATGTACCATGCCGGTTGGCATAGGCGATCATGTCCTTCCACAATCTTTTATCTACAGTGCATCGTATCAGTTCTGTTGTTGACTGCTTTCCATGCCATGACACCAAGCCATCTAGTATTTTCTCTCTTTGTCATCCACTATCTCTCTTTCCTTTTATTTTGCCAGTTGTAACCAAGTATTCCAACTTTCCTCTTCTCATGACGTGCCCGAAAAATGATTGTTTCTTTCTGATGTTTTTTAGGAGCTGCCTTTTTGTGTTGGCCTCTTTGAGAACTTCCTCATTGGTCTTTTTAGCTGTCGAGGGAACTTTCAGCATTCTTCTTGCCATCAATGTTTATTTTCTCTACCACATTTATTATTTCCACATGCTTTTTTACTTTTTTTTTTTATAATAACAAAAATTTCATTTTTGCTATTTCAAGAAACAAATAGTTTATAAAAAGCAAGAAAGAAATATTTTAATTAAAGTTTTTGTTAATGAATTATTATAATATAATGTATACTAATATTGAATTATTATAATATAATGTATACTAATATTGAATCATGAATATCGATTATTGAATAAATTAAATCATTATAGCATTTTTTTTTTAAATGACAAATGCTCACAACCAAGGGAAAATATGGTTTCACTTAATGTGAAAAAAGTACAAACTAAAGTACAGTAAAGTCTCGATTATCCGGAATGCTCGGGGAAGAACCCATTCTGGATAATTGAATTTTTCTGGATAATCGAGAGTAAGAAAACCAAACTCAAAATTTATGAAAAAACATGATTGAAAAATTGCAATGCTCAGAAATATTTAAATTCG
This sequence comes from Megaustenia siamemsis, assembly GCA_032433765.1. Taxonomy (NCBI): domain Eukaryota; kingdom Metazoa; phylum Mollusca; class Gastropoda; order Stylommatophora; family Ariophantidae; genus Megaustenia; species Megaustenia siamemsis. The sequence continues at coordinate 50,943,282 of JAVIAB010000001.1, forward strand.
TGTGACATTCACTAGCTTTCTCTATCAACATGGGTCCTGATATTGGCATTCCTTTTCTTCTTCTTTCTAAAAACCACACATAAAGGACGTCGTCGAGTTTTTCAAATTTGGCCGTTTCATACTTCGTCTCTGGTGTATATTGTTGCTGCTTTCAGACTCCGACGCAAACTTAAACAACTCATCTTTTTGATTTCGTATGTCATATAATGTTGAAGAGGCTATGCCAAATTCAGTCATCAAAACGTTGCGATTAACGCCTTTTTCAAGTCTACTAGCGATTTCAATCTTCTGGTTCAGTGTCAATACAGTTCGCTTGCGTTTACCTTTGCGGGAAATTGAGGTGTGGTTTGCACTCGCAGAGGCCATTATTTAACACAAAAATGTATTCCGTTAAAAAGTATGCACACATGCGTTTATAGCATATCATGTATAATTTATACTGATGGAACGAATTTCAGCTTGCACAAATGTCTGAGACAAACTAACGTCAAACTCTGTATCTTACTCTTTTTTAATTTCCAGTCGGTAATTTTTGAACCCCTCCCCCTTTCTTCTCACCATCTCTATGTCACTGCACGCCGGCTGCTCAACCTTTGATTTATAATCATCAAAGTTATGGGCTCTTCATTTTCACAAACAATACGTCTGCTTCTAATGTTCGGTCAGACTGTCAAACGCCATATTTTTGACAAATTCATGACCAACTTTAGATCTAAAGCAGGCTATGAATATATAATAATATATATATATAATAAGATAATTAATATTAAGCAAATTTGTAAAATCATGTAGATAAGTGTTTTTGGCACGACTAAGATTTCCCGACAAAAACATTTAGTCGGGGGAAAAAGTGAAGATATAGACTGTCTGTCGCTTTTACTTGGAATATTTGGAGACACAATGTCTGGATTGAATAAAATATGTTCGCTCCTATTTGAAGTATATTACTGTAAATACACTATTGTAAACGCAATATTGTGTAATGATAGAGCCTGTAGAAGTAAGCGCAGCGCACAAACCGTGTTGTAGCATTTTCGATTTCCGGATAAAGGCATTTAATTTAACTGAACAAAACATGATTCAAGCTTTCTCCCTATAATAATTTTAAAAAAAAAAAGTCCGTTAAATTGAGAATTCCGGATTATTGAGTACCGCATAATCGAGACTTTACTGTATATCTATTTTGTCTATTATTTCCTAAGTGACTATTAATACCAAATGTGTATGCGGAAGAAGAGTTCTTTCCGCTATTTTATGAATGGAGTCTACGCCAATTACAAATGGATATCTTTCTCAATGTATTTTTGTATTTAGGTGGAGCATTTTCTTCATTTTGCCACCATTCATTAATTATTGTTATTAAAGAAATTAGCCGTAAAAAATTATATTAATATTTACATGCAGCATTTTTTTTTACATAAGTGTTGTCAAGTCAAGGTGATATTGACAGCTGATTTGTTACTGCTGGCAATAAAATAACCTCCCCATTTTTTAATTATTTTAATTTAACTAATTACCATTAATTTTAATTAAAGTCAATGTACCAGATTGTAGCATGTCCTTAATTTAAAGAGAGAGGGTGTGGCCCTAATATTGTTACCTTAGTCATAGTTTTAGTTTAAGCTGACCTGACAAAGAAATTACAAAATCATAACCAAAAAAAAAAAAAATTACAAAATTCTAAAATTCTTAATTTTTTAAAAATAATTGACATGTACAATTACAATTACAGGAGTGAGAATGAACGAGTAAAGTAATATAATATCGATAATATTTTTGGGAATACTTTCGTCAAGGTCTATCTTACTTTACTTACTATTTAATTTAGTTAATTAAAAATTTAGTTTTACATTTTAAAAATTATTTAAAAAATTTTTTTATCAAAGTACACTAGTACAGATTTGTCAAACCACATTATTATTAAACAAAAATTAACCTACTTAACTTAGTCAACTTAGTGAGTCTAGTCTTTATAACACTTTACAACAATACAATACATAATAATAATACATACTATACTCATACTTATAATACATTTAAAATACAATAACAATTCTTATATTAATAAAAATAATAATACTATTTTTAATACATACAAACAAGAGGATAACAAATTCAATATTATTCATACTAATACTAAAAAAATTATGAAGGAAAATTTTGGAAATCACATATTTAAACTATTATTTATTTTATTATAATTATTTATAAATTATAATAATTAATTAATTTAATAATTATGAAATAAAAATAATAATAGATTTATTTAATTGTATTGTTGTAAAGTGTTATAAAGACTAGACTCACTTATCACTAAGTTGACTAAGTTAACTCAGTTAAGTAGGTTAATTTTTGTTTAATAATAATGTGGTTTGACAAATCTGTACACTGTACTTAGTGTACTTAAACTTTGATAAAAAAAATTTTTTTAATAATTTTTAAAATGTAAAACTAAATTTTTAATTAACTAAATTAAATAGTAAGTAAAGTAAGATGATAGACCTTGACGAAAGTATTCCCAAAAATATTATCGATATTATTATATTACTTTACTCGTTCATTCTCACTCCTGTAATTGTAAATGTAATTATTACTAATATTGTAGTACATGTCAATTCAATTATTTTTTAAAAAAATTAAGAATTTTAGAATTTTGTAATTATTATAATATAATTTAAATAAGCTGGCGAAAGGACTTATAACAATTAACTCTGCTAACTTACTTTTTAGAATCGGTTCGTCAATCAATCAACAAAATTTGAAAATATATTTATTTTTATATTTATTTATTAAATCGATAAATGTGAATATCATTTTATTATACTTTATTAATTTTGATTTATTTTATTGTAAACTGATCGACTGATGAAAGATTCATTCTGCTTTGTTGTTTTGTAGATGATCTTCTATCTCATATTATTATATTATATTATACTATATAATATACATATACACATGAGATAATAAAATAGAACATTAATTAATACACAAGAGACCTTCTACCTCCTGTTTGCCTTGTGACAAGTGTGAAAGTAATCTCTGAAGTATTTGTATAAACAGAAAAAATAAGAAGACCGGACTTGTAGACAAGGAAACCTAACAGCAGTTGTTTCACTTCTGAATCTGACGACCGACAAGCCCCCAAATCTTCAAATTCAAGCGGCCTGCCTCGTTTTGGAAGATTGACGCCTACTGGCCAGATATTTTTAGAAATTCATGCCGTCGTGATCATAACGCGTTCAGGGAGTGTTTGTTGTCGCATGATATAAGCAACGTGTGCATGTAAAGTATCATCTGTGAAAACGACTGGCAACATCTGGCAAGTGATCGCACATCATGGAGAGCACGTATAAGGAACGGTATAACATTTGAGACTGTGCTAAGACAGGACTTAGAAGAGAAGAGACTCATGAAAAAGGATGGTAAACCCTGTGGACCAGCGAGCCTGACCTGTTCATTATGTGACCGCGTGTGTTTGTCAAACATTGGTAGAATTAGCCACGAGAGAAGCTGTTCGGCAAAAACAATACCTCAAAAAAATACGCAATAGCCTCCACTAGACCGTCTGACAAGACGAAAAGGGCCATATATATATATATATATATATATATATATATATACATGTATATATATATATATATATGTAAAGTAGTATTATTTTTTAGATAAAAAAAATTGTAAGCAGGTATACCAGTAGGGTGTAATGGCGTAGCATAGGTTGCCAATTCTGAGGGTCAACGCACGTATTGCGCCTGTAACTTTAATATACTGCTACTACTATATTCTTTTCTTTTTTATACTTTTTTACACTGTCATAAAAATGATGCGCCAAGGGTAATCACCCATTCTACGGCACTGTGTATGAGGACTTAATGTTAAAACGTATGATATGATAATGATATAGCATTACTAACAAAGAATGAGAAACAGCTGCAAGAGATGTTGAAATAGTAAATGTAAGGTACTATATACTGACTTTTTCTAAACAGCAAAAGAAAAAAAAAACGAATCGCTGTCTCAAAGAAAATAAGCCTTAATTTTTTTTTAAAAAAGCTATCTTTTTAAGGCATTTCCCAAATTCTTGTGTCTGCCGGGAGAACTTATAGGACTATACCGTCATAATGCATGGTCAAACAAAATGGAATAATACTGAAAAGGGTCAAAAACAGTGAATACCTTGACACAAAAATAATTTCAGATGTGAGATGCGTCTGAGATATAAAATACAGAATAGCCAAGGTACCGGAACTGTTTCACAGAATGAATAGTATTTGTCCGTAACTAGTCTATGTCAATAGAAGTGAGAACAAGATCCTACTCCACCTTCCAGCGGTGTCCTTGCTAATTAACTAACTTGTCTGATCATGTGAATAGAGAAGATGAGGGAAGGCAACTTTGCTACGGAAAAAGGCCCGGGTGTGTTTGCAGAATGACGCAGATATCATAACTTGCTTCAAACAACGCCAGTAAGCACTTACGTCCATTTAACAACATTGTAAGTAATGAGCTTATAAACCCTTACGTATGCGTAACCCTTACGTATGCGTGTGAAAGCTGGAAAACAACAAGAGATATAGAAACAAAGTTGAACGCATTCGAAAATAAATGTCTAAGGAAAATACTTGGTATAGAATGGAACGAATTCAAAACAAACGAGGAAATTAGAGAAATCGCCAATCAACCACTAATATCTTCAGTAATAAAGAAAAGACGATGGTCATACGTTGGACATGTGATGAGAAGAGATAATAATCGAATAGCAAAGCAAGCCCTCATATGGGAAACAACAGGTAAAAGAAAAAGAGGAAGACCCAGGGAGACACTGAGAAGAACATTGATGAGAGAGGCAAGAGCAGCAGGAATCGGCTCCCTCAATGAGATAGAACTGCTTGCACAGAACAGAGACAGATGGCGAGATTTGATAAAATATCTTTAAAAGAAAACTGCTAGAACAAAAATTCATATAGGAGAAGGTGTATCTTGGTCTACGCCCTATGGGCCGGTTACGGCTCGAAAGGTCAATAGATAGAAGTAATGAGTATTGTTAGTGCGAACGAAGAACACAGTTTTTGTCTCGCCAGTCACCTATCTAAGAACACAGCTGCATTGTTCTCAGCAGGATGTACATGTATATTTAATGACAAATTTCTAACAAACAACCATCTTCCAGTAGCTCCGGTTTCTACATGTTCTGCACGGAGCGACTACAAATCTACGAATGTGTTTATTCTCGCTACTAGTGAGAGGGCAAACCCAAGAACAATCCGCAGGTTCGAATTAAAAAAATGTCCCCACTGCCGTCATCGATTTGAACCCAGAATCTTCCTGACCAGATGCCATCTTCGTGCCGGGAGAATATCAGGTGTCAGTCGCACATGTGATCTGTTGATTCAACCTGTACGTGCATAGCTTTTGATCGACAGCAGTCCCAAAATTGACAATTAGTGGTTTATCATCATTGCATTTCGAACATGCACATAGGTGCTCAGATTCCTCTTTAGTATGTCCCGCAGCGACTGACGACTCCAGCTCTATTTTGATTGATACGTCCTTTTATGCGCTCATTAAGTTTCTCGTTTTTGGATGTACCGATCTTTTCAGTTGAATGCCCTGGTCACTGCCATCACATTTGATGACACATTCTGTGAGGCCCATCCATGATTTGACACTTCTTTAGCCTTTCACCATTCCCGTATTGAGCTTGTGGTGCATTGCATGCTCTTTATCTGCACTTATCTTCTGGTATGATCACGTTCTCTTCACATATTGATAATGTCCCAATGTATAACCTTGGTATTCTGATGAATATAAAATCATCTATTCTGGAGGTACTGAACACCAAAGAGGAGTAGGTAGCATCTTGGATGCAGAAAGAGCAAGAACAGTGAAAGGCTTTTGGGCAGTATCTAACAAAGTCCGTTTAGTGAAATTCAATGGAAAGCCAATATATATTAATCTCGTACAAGTTTATGCACCAACAGCAGACAGTCCACAGGGAACAGTTGACAAATTTTACCACGAGCTGAATGTGGCACTTCGTCAATGCAAACCATCTTCTGTGATTTCTCTGAGCATAAAACATGTATCCCTTACCGACCTGCTGAGTCAGTGGTAAGTTAAGGGCCTAACTTAAAAACACACGTTCGGGTTTTAACCCAGCTGATGTCTCCCACGTGTTTGATCGCTAAGGTCTCACATGCAATCTTTTACAATCTTCATCCCAACGTTGTGCTACCAATGCCAGACCTGGACCCTAGATGCAAGAACAATCAGAAAATAACCTCTATAGAGATGAAATGTGTTAGATAAATGACAGGAAACAGTCTGAGAGATAAGATCAGAAATGAAGAACTGAGAAAAAAGCTAGGAATAGCCCCCGCCATAGAATATATAAAGAAGCAAAAGATCAAATGATTTTGCTACGTGACAAGACATAGTAATCAAAACAACACGATGGGCCTCATTAAACGTTGTGAGAGCACCAGACCCAAGGGTCGACCCTTGATGAGTCGATGGAATATTAGAAGCACTAGGAAACATAGCAGCAGAGGCGAACAGAAGAGCAGAAGACCGCAAATTATATCTCCCCTCGACGCTGAAAGGCAAATGAGGAAGGAAAGAAGAAGAAGAATGCAAACCACATGAAAATACTATAGTCCCAGGGGATATCAATGCACAAATAGGAAAGGAAAGAGTTGAAGAAGTTGTAGGTTGTTATGGTTAAGGAAAGAAAATTAACAAGGTGACATATTTATTGACAGGGCAAGAATACAAAGCATAATGATAGGAAACACCTGCTATAAACAACATTTAAGGCGTTTATGGACTTAGAAAGGCCTAGGAGCAAACCGCGTAATCAAGTTGATTACATAATGATAAACAACAGATTTAGAAAGAGTATGTTTGAAACTAGACCAGGGGCAGATTGCAATATTGATCGTGTGAAAGTTGTAAAAACGCTTTGATTAAAATTAAAAGCAGCAAAACGAGTTTCAATTAATATCAAGTTAAATTAGATTGACTCAAATCAGACAAGAGGTTACAAGACAAATATACTATCACAATTCAGAACCGGTACAATGCAATAGAGAAGACACAAAACATTGATGAACAGTGGCAAATGCTAAAAAAAATCAATGTAGCAAACATCAAAGAGCTTATATCGCCAGTGAGAACAAACTCAAGAAAGAAATGGATGACGGATGATATTTTACAGCTAATGGATACAAGAAGAAGAAATAAGGATAACAAAGATGAGGATAATAGATTAAATAAAGAAATTGTAATAAAATACAATGAAACAAAAGAAGCATGGTTAGATGAGAGATTGAAATGCACAAAAAAAAAATAGATGCCAAAGCTATATAAAAACAAATTGAAGAATTAACAGGAAGAAAAACGCAATAAAAAACTGGATGTTTAAGATCAAAGGAAAGAGAACTGTTAATTAAACAAGAAGGCATAAGGGAATGATGAAAAACATTAAAGATTTTTATGATGATGAACGAACAGAAGTAAATAGTAAGGATAATGGGGAAGGACCAGAAATACTCAAAGAAGAAGTGGTAGACGTCTTGCACAAAATGAAAGCCGGAAAGCTCCTGGACCAGATAATATAAATAATGACAATTTTAAAAAAGGGGCATAGTTTTTGAGTTATTTGCGGGCCATCATCATTGCACTCCGAACATGTCCATAGGTGCTCAGATCCCCTCCTCAGCAATTCCCTCAGTGTCCAGCGACTGACGACTCCAGTTCTATGTTGGTTGATAAGTCTTCTTACACTATAAAAATTAAAATAATGAGAAAAAAAATTTAAAATTAAAATAGTTATAATTAAAATGAGTTACAAGAAATGGCATTATAGTGAAGGAAAAGGGGGAGAAAGAAGTGGTAAAGTGACAGCTTTGCGTAGGTGAGTAACAAAACAAAACAGATAATATAACAATAGAAGAGATTGAAACCATGGTTGATTTGGTATAGAAACAATAACAAAAATATTGAATCATATCTACAACAGCGGATATGTACCAGACGACCGACTCAAATCAATATTCATAGCCCTACCAAAGATAATGGCAATGATCATCGAAAAATAAGCCTTATGAGTCACATGACTAAGATGTTACTAAGAATCATCATGCGAAGAGTGCGAAACAAAATCAGTTCAGAAATTAGTGATGAACAGTGTGGTTTTGTTGAAGGTAAAGGTACGAACAATACCAAATGCATCATAAGATCTTTAGTAGAAAGAACCGTAGAGGTGAAAACAGATCTATGCCCGTGTTTCATAGATTATACCAAAGCATTTGACAAAGTAAAGCACCAAGAAATAATCGAGATTTTAGAAGACATAAACGTAGATAGCAAAGATTTAAGAATAATAGAGAACATGTACTGGCAAAAAAAAAAAAAACAGCGGCTATGAGAACTGGAAATCGATTAGGAATATTTCAATAAAAAAATAAGGTGTTAGATAAGGTTATGTGCTATCACCAGACTTATTTAATATGTATAGTGATGATGATGATGATGATGATAGTGAGATTATTTTAAGATTCATAAGGGGCATCCCTGGAATAGCAATTGGAGGTCATAATATAAATAATCTAAAGTAGGCTGATGTTACAGTCTTAATTACTGAGAGTGAAAATGAGTTACAAGAAATGTTAGACATTATAGTGAAGGAAAGCAAAAGTAAAGGACCCAGCCGTAATAACAAAAAGACAGAAGTAACGGTAGCAACAAAGAAAAAGACATCATCGCAATGGACAATAAAGACAAATGGAACATATTAAAAAAGGTAAATGAATTTAAATATCTGGGAATAATCTTAAACTCAGATGGTAGATGTACAACAGATGTGAGATTCAGAATGGCTCAGGCAAAAGCAGCTGTAAAAAATGAGGAAGATATTGTGCAATCCATTTTTGACAATAGAAATAAGAAAAATAGTTCTTAAATGTAAAAAAAAGTCAGTCTTAACATGTGGATGTGAATCATGGACAATAGGACTACAAACAAGAAAATCATTGGAAACTGTAGAAATGTGTTTTTACAGAAAAAAGTTGAGAATACAATGGCAGCTAAGAAAAGTAGTGAAAACGTTCTGAAAGAGGCCAAAAACAGAGAGAGAGAGAGAGAGAGAGAGAGAGAGAAAGAGAGAGAGAGAGAGAGAGAGAGAGAGAGAGAAGAGAGAGAGAGCGCTATATTTGAAATATTAGGAAGAAACGATCATCATCTTTTGGCCATGTAATGGGAAGGGAATAGCTGGAATATATTGTGACAACTGGGAAAATCGAGGAGCGAAGAGATAGAATGAAGCAAAGAGAAAATATACCAGGCAGCTTCAGAGAATAGCTTGCAGTAAGTCAACAGCAGAAATGATAAATAACTGTCGAGATCGAAAGGTGTGGAGAGACATGAACACCTAGACCAGCAGACATGGTGCTTGATGAAGTTGAGGTTGAGGTCCAGCGGTTTATTTTCATTTGAAAATATAAACTAAAATCCATTCTGGCATACTCTTCTTGGCAGTTTATAGCAAGGGAAACTACTCATATAGAAGGCATCGTTTGGGCAGTTTGGTTTGACAGTTTTTTTTTATATTTCAAGTGAATTTATGCTTGCATTTCTGTTTCTGTTGTACACTATCATATAATTTTATCGGAAATAATTGTGCTTATGAAAAAAATACATATTTATGCTTTGGCTTTGTGACAAAGAGGTACGTATAATATAATAATAATAATATATAAAAAAATATAGTCAGCTGTGTTGGTTACCATGACAACTCCCAACGCTTTGCTATGGAAAAGATTTAATTTTCTTTTCAGGTTGTCTTTACCCTTTGATACTATATTATTAGAGTTTAAGCCCGTTTAAAGAGGTGGTAATGTTAATTTATAAGGCCCATGATCAATCACTGAGGAAACTAATAATAAATATCACTCCTGCGCTGAAGTCGGATGTTTGTCCGAAAGTTTCAAATAATTTATTAATTTATCTTATCACAATTCTTGAGTTCTACTGACAACACAAACTTACAAAGCTGCATGCATACATCCAGTCTGAGTCATACAGTTACACGTCCACTTAATGTCTTTTTAATGACGGACGAGGAAGAGGTGTATACAGTAATACTTTGTTCATATGTGAACGCAAGTAAGTAATATCACTCCTATCTGTTCTGTATACGTCTAATTCTAAGCCACTCTTATCTATTCTGAGTATAGCAAGGTATGTAATGTTATGGGAGTTGTCACTCTCCACACACTGAGTGAGGTACAAAGTGGGGAGAGCGCTTGGGCGTGTCCAAAGTGCAAGGAGAGTGATTTGTCAATTAAACTAAACTATAGTAGGCATCTACAAAAAATATTTGTTTTCTTTGCTTATTTTTTTGTTGTTTGCGTGAGAATTAGAAGGTCAATAAATGTTATGATCTGTGACATTTATGGTGGATAGATGGCAGGAACCGCTGAGGCTTTCTCTGAAGAGTGTTCCCTGTTGCAATTTCCTCATATTCCAAGTCTGGCTTGCTGCTGAAGCTACTGAGTTTAGTGTTCAGTGCACACTGTGAGCTGTGTTTTTCCATCCAGATTGTGTTTTGATATTTTGATTGCTTTGACCATAGCTGTCTTTCTTTGTTTGGATCCTTCAATGAGATAGGATGTTACTTCAGATGATTCCATTGGCATGGGCGATTGAGCAATTATGGATTTTAATTCATTTGCAGTGATACCGGGTCCTTCGACTAACTACAACTACACATTTGTTGTGTTTTTTTCTCTCATAATAATAGTAAGCCTATACTGTAGAAAACTGTATACCACCTCTTTTTGTTGTTCAATACATTACTTGAATGTTGAGTATATATTAAAAAAAAATAAACATTTTTATTTCAATTGATTCGCTCTGATTTTCTTTAAGACATACCTATTTCCCAGGACTACCATATTTATGACCTCTCATACCACAATACATTGGCATGAAGATAAAGCAGACTTTTGTCACATTAGACCTCCCCAGAAACTCTTATCACTGCAGTTGTGCCCCTCTGGTTATGATCTTCCTCAGCATATCATAACACACATCTGTATGTGTCTCAGACCATGCCAATGCTTTAGTGACAGCCATAACTTCCATCATCAAACTACTTGTAGTCAGTGTGAAAGCACCACTGTCTTCCTTCACAGTTCTCCCTCCAGCCTAAGCTGTGAAAGCCCATGAGTTCCATACATGTAGAATGACAGACCCATCTGTAAATTACAGCATCACTCTAAGAGAAGAGCTCTCAATAATCAAGACTTGCATTTCTGTCTCTATGACATGGGGTTTGGGTGTCTGCATTCTCTGTCCAATATGATGGCTATGGGAAAGGATATTCTACACTCTGACAGCACTTATATTTGTTCTTCACAGGACTCTTATTTTTTTGATTGAATACACTTGTTGAACAATATCCACAACCTGACCCATCTATGATTTTCCTCTTTTTAACCTACAGCCTTTTGTATTCATAAATTTTCAGTATAGTGGATGTTGTGTGTCTGCACTGATTCAGAGATAGGTACATACCTGGCAAAGCTTTGTTGTTTCTGACAATAAAAAAATCAAGGAGGTAACTACTCTGTGCTCAGAATTGTTTGTGTATGCAAAAATGATGTGCATTGCCTCAATCTGTATATTTTAAAGTCATTTCATTTGTGTATTTCTAAGAGTGAGGATCACCAGTGCAGATCAATCACAGACAGTATCAGCCCCAGATATAAGAGAACAAGATAACACTGGTCAAATTGTCCTGCAGCCATGATTCTCATGATCTTGCACTGTACAATTAATAATCAAAATACCAAAAAATAGAGAATTAATTTTTAATTTTAACTTTCCAACACATAAAGCTACATTTATAATTAATAAAACCAATAAAATGCAGAAATGCTCTAATTCTAACAGAAATCACATCTGTAGTGCAGCCATGGCATTTACTCCTGTTCAAATGACAGCACTTGTTGACTTGTTCAAAGATCAAGATGAAAAGTCAGACAATGATGAAGATGCAGTAAGAAACACAATTTTCTTCTCCTTCTTCCTTCCAGCTCTTAGTGAAGCATAGGTCTTCAACAAACACTTTTCAAGTGGCACTTTTCCTTGCCATTCTTATGAAATTGTTCAATGTCTTCCACATCATTTTCATCTCTGTTTCCACCTTTCTTCACCAAGTATAATTTAGTCTTCCTCTATGTCCTCTCCCCTGAGGATTCCAAAAAAGGGCTTCTCGTGTAATTTGCTCAGGTGGCTTCGGCAGTATGTGTCATATTCAACTTCATTGTCTTCATCATATCTCTTAAGCTACCCTTTATGCACAACCCTACATTTAATTCCTAAATTGTTTTTATCAGGTTAATAAACTTTATGGGGATTCCGTAATGACTGAGCAACTTTCAAAGCATTCCTCTGTCTAAACTGTCAAATGTCTTTTTGTAGTCTGTGGATCCAATATAAAGTGGGGACTGTAATTCAAAGCTTTGTTCTACTATTATAGTAAGATAGTTATTTGGTCACTGTATTATCTGTTTTTTCCTAAAATCTGCTTGTTCATCTCTCAAATGTTTCTATATGGCCTCATTTAGTCTCTCCAGAATGATTCTGCTTAATATTTTCCTAGCACAGATAGCAGCATAATTTCCCTGTAATTTGTGCACTCCTGTAAACTTCTTTTCTTTGGTAGTTTAATCATACAACCTTCTTTCCAATCTTTGGTATTTCTTCTCTCTCCCATATTTTGTCTATAGTCTGTTAAAAAATTCACGCTCCTCTTCAAAATGCTAAAACTTAATAACTGTTTGGTTTTAATTGTTGAAATTTTGTATGCAAATTGTTTATTATCATGATGTTATAGTTAAAAAAAAATAAATTGTAAAAAAAAAATAGATGGTTTTAACTTTGTCTTATTTGCAGTATATAAAAATAAATACACATAACGATACTAGTCAAATAGAATATTTACACTTTCTACTGGTCAACATTACACATGTAATTGAAAAAACTGGGCTCATTTTTACAATGAGTCTAAAGATGAAATTCATTACACATATCGCATTGAAGATATAATATATAATATAATATATGAAGCACAAGACCAATAAACGCACCATTAATAGTTGCTCAATTAATTTATTTCACTAAATTCTGATTGTTTGCAGAATGTGATTATTTGGCTGTTTGTCTAGGCTGTCTTTTGCCATTTTTTTTCTGCTGTCTGATATAATTTTATCATATATTTTTATCATGATATATTTTAAAATTATATAAGATTTGTTTCTTTATAATTAATCATTACAGGTTGGATCAGATAAGAGAAATAATCTCAAGAATCAGAAATAAAAAAGGATATTTGAATTATATGGGTTTGTGCTAAATGATTATGTGATTATTAGAACAGTGGAACATAACACATTTAAAGAAAACTTCCTTAAACTTGACAATTATCTTCAAAGCCTACAACAGGTCAAGTATCAAGACTTGGCCCTGGCAATATTGGACCAGAGAAGAGGTCAGACTTCAAGAGTACAGGTATATTATGACATTTATGAAATATAGAAACTATGAGTAATGTTCATCACAAGCTTACAAGAAGACAATAATCCAGATTTATGTCATTAGTTGGTTATTACATAAACAGACAATTGAGATTTAAATCTTTAATTTTCTTCTTCTTCTTCTGCTGAATATACTTTTAGACATCAATATTAACCCTTTCACAGCTAAGATCTCATTAAAAACCTTGATCAGCAGTGCTAAAGCTTTTTCACTTGGACACCAACACAAAGCTAAATACTTTCTTTGTTGGAGCATCAAAGGTAATATATAGGTCTACATGTTGTAACTCATAATTTATCCTACATTACCATGCATGCAAGGGAGCCGCGATAGCTCAGTGGTTAGTGAACCGGACTACAAAGGACAAGAGGTAGGGTTCGATCCCAGCCGACGGCTTCCGGGTTCACCCAGCCTTTAATGGGTACCAGATTTTTTCTGGGAAAGTAAAGCGGCACGGTCATAATACTGGCCTTATTACCCCAAAAATCATGTGCCGAAGGTCTGTAGAATTTATGGTCACTAACACCATATTAGGTAACCACATCTCCTGTGTGTTACCGGAGCCTCATTATGAGGAAAGTAAAGAATAGTGACACTGTGACCTTCCAGGCATGTCGTAAGAGGAGACTAAGGAGGTTGATTGATGGCTTGACAAGCTGTCATTCTAAAAAGTATTGTTAATGGAAACAGCCATAGATTTTAGAAGTAGTGATCTCTGCAATATGTGCCATTTTGGCACGCAAGGTTTCTGTTTTTGAGATTGTGGTTCTGCCCTATGTGCCATCTTCGGCTCGAAAGGACAATAGATAGATAGAACACCATATTACCTATACGCCACTTGGCATGACGGGGGTACTTTACTCTTTTTTTTAACCATGCATGCACTCAGCAATATTTATATGGTAGATAATTACAAAACCAGGTACTTAGGGTCATCACAGGAGCAATGAAATCAACACCAATATTGGAAATGGAGAAATTGTGGAGGATACCAGCACTGAGAGAATGGAGGGACACAAAGGTGCTGATACAGGCAGAAAAATTTGCATGCAAGCCGAGACATCCAATGAAGGACCAATTCCAAAATCTTGCATTGGGATGACTTAAGAAAAGCAGTTTTATCAACCAAGCCAAGCGTATTTGTAGACAAACACCAGACACCAAGAGTTGTTAACTCCCTACTGCCCATACCAGAACAGACACCCTGGACAGAGAATCAGGATTATCAATACAAATACGGACAGAAGCGAAAGGAATAGTTGACAAAGAGGAGCAGAATAGTCTACAGTGAAAAACAATAACTCTCAGTTTCCTGGATGAAGAATACCTACAAGGTCTATGGATTCGTGTGTACACAGATGGATCAGCACAGAATGCAGTAAAGAATGGGGGAGCAGGTGCATATATAGAGTACCCAAATAACACTAGGGATATGAATAAAATACCAACAGGGAAATATTGTCACAATTATGATGCAGAAATACAAGCAATAAAGTTGGCAATAGAAAAACTGCTGAACAGTAAACCTAGCCCACAGCCTGTGGTGTTTTTGACAGATGCAAGATCAGTACTCCAGGCACTACAATCCAGAAAATTACCACATATGCAGACCTTATTGACTATACTCTGCAAGCACCACAGGGTTGCCCTGCAGTGGATTCCATCTCACTGTGGAATACCAGGAAATGAGAAAGCAGATCAGTTGGCAAAGGAAGGTTCAACAGGCACACAACTAGATGTACCGGTTACATATCATCATAAGAAATAGAAAATCAAATCAATCAGAGGACCACAAGCCCCAAATCAGGATGCCTTCCATAATATGAATAGATATGAACAAGTTATTATTATACGCCTCAAAACAGGACACAATCAACTCCATAGTCACATGTATACAAAATTCAAGATTGGCACCTCAATTACTTATACATGTGGATAGGCACCCCAGACTGCTGAACACATACTTCAAGACAGCACTGAATATAGTAGACTGAGGAAAACCCATTGGCCCATAGAGACAACACATTTTACATTTTCCATCAATGGTTTTAGTATGTCCAAGGTAGTTGTAGCTCTGAACTGTCCCCAGGTGTATTCCTTCAACTTTGATATTTATTTGTAGGTCTTGAGAATTTTCTTTCCTTATGATCATAGTTTTAGTCTTTTTGATATTCATATCTAATCCAGATTTTTTGGAACAGAGGTCAACACATCTAAAAATAATTACAGCTAACGTTGGATTGAAACAGAAACTTAACTCTTTCCGTACGTTTCGCCGCATAGTGCGTCACTCTCAATTTTATTAGTGTGAACCATCTTCATACCCTATTCTTTTTACATATCTTGTATCATATTGGTATTGGTGAAAACCTTCTTCAATTTTCTAAAACTTCATATATAATATGTTATTTGTTAGATAAATATATATATGTATATTGATTCCTAAAACCTTGAATAATTTTAGTTTCTGACATCTCTTCCGTTGCATTGATAAAAAGCTTCCGTATGGAAAGAGTTAAATGAAATGACTTAACACATCGATAGCATAGTGGCACAAATGACTATACATGTCCATGGCACCCAGGGTAAAAACTTGTAAATGTAACTTTAGCAGTGAGAGAATTAAAGAGTTCAAAGAAAGCATTTGTAAACTCAAGGCTCGTGATATGTCTTATAACTTGTCCTGGTATGGTACTGGTAATGGCCACAAGAACCTTTTCTGGTCATCATATATTGGGCATGATTGTAACAGGTGTCCAGCATGAGTATAATCTGATGTTTACAAGTGTTTTTGTTTGATACAATTTTGAATTTTGCACATGTAAAGCAATGGAATTGAAACATTTATTTCTGTTTTTAATTTGATAGTGAACTTATGAATTCAATTTCTTATTTTAGATCAAGTTCCAGATTCTAAAGAAATTTGGTCAGAGGCAGAAGTACCAGCTGGGTCAGAATATGATTTCTTATATGATCCTCGACCACAACCAGAGTGAGTAGTATGTTCAGATTTGTTAACAAGTAGTGCAGAATGGGGAAACAAGTTCCACCCTGGATGTGACAGTCATTAAACAGTGCAGAAAAGAAGATTAGTTGGTGTTTCACCCTGAGTAACAGCCAATAAGTAGTGCAAAAAGGAAGACGGATTTGACTGTGCTATCAATCCTGGAAGACAAAGATATAGATAAGGATATAAAAGAAAGAGATGTACTTCGTTAAAAGCATACTATGGAAGTGCATCCATTAACAATTTCAGTTTTGCTAAAAATAACTTAAATAAATTGAAAATACTGTACATTTGTTAGTATTGCTAACATTATCTTATTAGTTCATTTAATTTGCAAGTTGTGTTGCAGTGTGCTGTGCATCTTGTGCTGTTGTGCAAACCGTAAGCATTAGTTTTAGAAACATCTCTAACTTTTATCTTAGCCTTTGGTTTTCCTTGTCTCTTCTGGGAAAGACTGAGTCTTATCTCTCAGATCTGGGTTTCTATAATTTTTGTCACCTTCTCTTAGGTGGATTATCCAACAAGTCATGTTCTCTTGCTTGTATTTTGTTCTGCTTTTTGCTTCACCAGAGAGTGCATATGAACAGACTAGACCTTGGTCTCTAGTTGTAAATTTTGAATTGATATGCCTAACAGTACTCCAGACTTTAGTATATGTATGAGTCAGTCACTGACATAAAACAAAATCTTGCAGTATGTTTTTATTTCTGTATTTTCTCAATATAGTCTAAGTTGTTATGCAGAAGAAAGAACTTGGATATTTGTTGATTATGTACTTAAAGTCAGTGGATTAATTAATTAATTATTAGATTAATATTAAATATTAATTTGTACCATACAAAAAATGCTTGTTTATAACATATTTGACAAAGCTAAGAAGTTTGATCTTTTGTGTTAAATTCTAATGGCATGAAATTATATTCAGCTCAGAACCAGGGCATCAGCAGAAAATTAGATAAGCAATGAATCGCATTAACACACCTTTGATGAATTTAGGAAGAAAGTTCTTTGTTATTTCCTCAAAGAACAGTTGTTAAGTTGTGCTACAGTGAGACTACAGACTGAAATTTTAGCTGTTAGACTTGATGAAGAAGCTAGCTTCATAACAACACTCTTTAGTCAAATTTCTTATCATGTTATGGGATCCGTTGACAGAGTTTTTAATAGAGGCCCATCTGATTGGATATCAACAGATATCAAATGAGAGACTAATAACGACATTAAATAAATCTATGTATATATAAAGATCAGGGAGCCACGATAGCTCAGAGGTTAGTAAACTGGACCACAAAGGACAAGAGGTAGGGTTCGATCCCAACCAATGGCTCTTGGGTTCACCCAGCCTTAAATGGGTACAGGATATTTTCTGGGAAAGTAAAGCGGCACGGGCGTAATACTGACCACATTACCCCAAAAAATCATGTGCTGAAGGTCTGTAAAATTTATGGTCACTAACACCATATTTCCCTATACGCCACATGGCATGACGGGGGCTCTTTACTTTTACTTATATATAAAGACCACTATGGAAATCATCACAGAATGATACCATATTGTTGTTATAAAGAAAATATGAGGAATATTATTAAGAATTTAACACCTAGCTGGTTTTATGTTGAAGAAGGCCAACATGAAAAAAAGCTAACATCACAATGTATAAGATGACAAAACTTTACAATGTCATGTCTATTATTAGTGGTCTGGTATTATACTCTGATTGACTTTGTTATTGATTGATTTCGTGATTAGAATATGCTAGTTTAATCAGGAATTACAAATTGTATTTTAACATAGATGAACATATGTTGATAATAATGATTTCTTACATAAATCAAAAGTTTCAATCTAAGCAAACATGAAGTAGATATCTCTAAAAAGATTATCATCATCATGTGCCATACTGGGTGGTGTAGGGATCATGTCCTTCCACAATTTTCTATCCACAGTGCATTGTATCAACAACTGTTGTTGACTGTTCTCCACGCCATGACACCAAGTCTTCTGGTATCTTATCTCTTTGTCATCCACAGTCTCTCTTTCCCTGCATTTTGCCAATTGTAACCAGGTATTCCAACTTTCTTCTTCTCATGATGTGCTCCAAAAATGTCAATTATTTCTTTCTGATGTTTTTTAGGAGCTCCCTTTTTGTGTTGGCCTCTTCAGAATTTCCTCATTGGTCTCCAGGAAACTCTCAACATTATGCTAGGAAATCCCATTTCTGTGGCCTCTTATCATCTTTTCATTTGTCTACTGTCTATGATTCACTTCCATAGGTCAGAATTGGCTCTATATAGAACAGTTTAACTCTCATTCTCATTTCTATTGACATAGACTTGTTGCTATAGACATTACTTTTTATGAAATGCTACTTTGGCTTGTGCTATTCTGTTTTTTATTTCTGTGGTGCATCTTTAGTTTGATATTATTGTGCCCAAGTTTCCGCATTTGTTTCAGATTTTGTCCCACTTATTTTTATGTTGCATGATGGTAATGATTGTTTCTTTGATATGGCCATTACTTGTGAGTATCCAAAGTAGACACGGAGAACTTTCTAAATAATTTTTATTTTTAATCTTCTTTTTGTTAACAAAACATAGTAGAGATTACTGGGAAAGATAGGACTGAATTACAGATTTTTGATGTAAACCTACTTTTAAATTGTTAGAGTTTGCAGAAAATTGTATTAATAATCTTTGTCTTACAAATTATATGAAAATATTTTAAACAAATCTCTAGATATGACATTTTATACAGCCAAGCAGTTACAAGTGAAGACATTTTTCTACAAATGGGGAACAAGACACCAATGACATCAAGTTGTGAAAATATAACTGTGAGTCTGTGCAAGAGTTAATGGATCATTATTCCTCATGTAGTTGTTATCACAGTTTACTGATGATACATAATTCATTACCTGAGAAATGTTAGAAGATGAGAACGTAAAACACTATTTGCTTGACTTTTAAGAGATAATAAGTGCACATTTCTTCTTTATTTTTTAACGTTAGTAACATCTTTCATTTATTTAATGCCAAGTTTTTGTTAGACTATCTAAAGAGATTATAGAAGTTATTAAATCTTAATGATTTTGCAAAAAAAGGTGTAAGCAAAAGGAGATGTACAGGGTGATACTAGGCAAATGATGGAGCCAGAGCTCAGAAGTCCATACAGGATTCACAAGCAGTGCCAGCCACTAACTGCCTGATTCGTGTGTTGCCAAGGAAATAAGTGATTTTTAAGTCTCAAGCTTACATTGTTTATTTGTTTTGACTAAATTTAGACAAACTTGATCAGGAAAATTTCAAATTAAAGCAGAATTTCCTGATTGACAAACTTTTATTGAGGAGTCCACAATGGCAAAATGATTAGTATTCTTCAATATGAAAACAAAAATGGTACTAACATCATATTTGGTCTTCCTCTTTTTTAAAAAAAATTTCCAGGGGATGAGACAAAAAGGAAAACTTGGAGAAGACAGGTGGAAGCAAAGATGAAGAGGATAGTGAAGAGATAGAACAATCTTAAAAGATTGGCAAGAAGCAGATTGGCTTGGAAAGTGTTTGTTGAAGGCCAATGCTTCACAGGGAGTTCAAACGAAAGAGAAGAACATCATTTCCCCCATAAATAGCATGATGGATAATTTCCTAATTTTTTTCACTTTTACTCTTTTCTATAAATAAAACATTAACTTCTTCAGGTTAAAATAAAGTTGCCGGAGACAAAAATGACAGAAGTTGAATTGGATGTTAAATCTAAGTTCCTGGATTGCAGAACACCAAAATAGTAAGACTGTCTTTTATTATTATTATTATTATTAGTATTATTAGTATATATAAATATTATCATTTTTGCAAGTACTTCTGTAATGTTTCTTATAAGTGGTTTGCATCTGGTGGTGGTGGACTGTACTATTCCTTGATTGTGCCACACTGATCATTGTGACACATCATATTTCTTGACAGGTGGCTGTTTCACATGACGTTGTTTAAATATGTATTCACTTGTAAACTGCTTGATGGTGCCCGTTTTTGCTCATTGCTACCTCGTGGTTCTTTATGATGGTGAGGGTGATTCAATGTCCCCACCACACAGTATTCACTCACTGTGCTGATCTGCTATGAGTATTACTGAGAAAAACTTGATACGACTTGACCCTGGAACACTAGTAACAGGACCATTGGCATCCCGTTTATTCAGCGCTCTCTTCCCATTACACAAAGAGTGACTCTGGCCACCCTAACTCAGCTTTTCTGAGTTCAGGTCTTTCTTGGCTTCTCCCATGGTACTTAGGTTCAGAGTGACTTGACACTTAGCTCCGCACCTGATCGTATGGACTGCACGTGTTCATTGTCCTCAGAATGTTTGTACTTCGCGTTGTGTTGATTAGCCCAGTCGGCCAACTAGAACAATCTATGACACATCCATGTATAATTGAAGTCACACAAGTCAATAACACAATACTCAACTTGCTTTATTGACAAGGTGCTGATTATAACAATCTATATACATGTGCTGGGCGGTCTGACTATCCGCTCCAGTCTATCAAGTAGGTCTAACAAAGTTTTGGCTTACTATGGCCCTACACTTACAGGAGACTTATCTAGACTTTCTCTAACTCACACCTGATCTATATCTGTGTTTGGATCTCCACCTAAACTCCTATTTAAGAAAGAGCGTTTTGCTATGTTCCCACTGAACGAGCCGGCGCCTAGTAGCACAGCTGCCTCCTAGCTAGCTCTCCCACCTAAACTAGGCTTCTCTCCACCACCTAAAGTGGACTTGTCTTTCCATCTCCCCAGCCATTTAAGTACCTCATAATCCAACCAAACACAAATTACCTACATCAACCCAACTACATCTATTTCTTACATCCCTACATCCCCTGGCTACACTTCATACTACTACAGTACATCACACTAGTGATTTGCAAATTGTTATATTTCTGACATTTGTTTCAATCACAATACATTTTTTTAAATTGAAAGGTAGAGTTGCTTACACAGAACAGAGACAAATGGCGAGATTTGATAAAAGATTTTTACAAGGTTTGAAAACTGCTAGAATAAAAATTTAGATAAGAGAAACAGTATCTGGGTCTATGCCCTATTTGCCGGCTACGGCTCCAAAGGTCAATAAATAGTTAGATAATCTAGAAGAAAAGACTGAGACCAATTCTAGATTAATGATATCAAAATAGATTTAAATAAGAAGCAGAGGATGTACTGATGCGATATTAACATTAAAGCAACTTGCAGAAAAAAAAACAACAGAGTACAGCCAAGGGTATAGCATGTACCCTTCATAGACCAAGAAATGGTAATTCACAAAAAAATTTTAAATCGCAGACAAGCAACATTAATCCATGAAAACATAGAATATGTGCAAGAACACCTGAACAAACTACAATATTCAAGCAAACAATCCACAGGCATGAACTTTAATGTTAATAAAATGATAGTAATGAATATCTCCAGAGAAAGACATTATATCAACCTAAAGATAAACAACTGAAGCAGGTTGATAATTAACATCATCATACTTAGGCAGTTTTGTGACATATGACAACAAACAAGTACTTTTTAACACAATCTGCAAACATCAACGTTGATGTACTATAAATGTCAACAAACAACATTGACATGCTATGAATGTCAACAAACAACAACATTGACATGCTATCAATGTCAACAAACAACAACATTGACATGCTATTAATGTCAACAAACAACAACATTGACATGCTATCAATGTCAACAAACAACAACATTGACATGCTATTAATGTCAACAAACAACAACATTGACATGCTATCAATGTCAAACTTGGATGCTAGCTTCTAGAACAATCAATAAGATAAACACCACCAGATTTATGATTGGAATCTGCTTGAAAGACAAAATTAGAAATGAAAAGCTTTAGAAGACAGAAAGTGTACCACAGTTGAGTATCAACAAATTGAATGATTATGGCACATAACAAGACAGAAACAACTAAACATCATCCAAGCAACTATCAACAATCCTTTTACAGAAACAACAGTTGCCTTAGAAAAGATGAATACTGGAAACACTTAGAAGTGTGGCAGCAGCTGGACTAGGCAAAGAGCAAAAGACAGCAAACTATCTCTACCCTTAAAAGTGAAAGGCAAATAAGAAATCAAATAACATCGTCATCATCAAGTACCAAGCCAGCTGGCATAGGTGATCATGTATCCCCACAACTTTCGATCTTGACAGTTATTTATCATTTCTGTTGTTGACCTTCTGCCAAGCCATTCTCTTAAGCTGTCTGGTATCTTTTTCTCATTGCTTCCCTCTATCTCTTCGTCCTTCAATTTTTCCATATGTTACAATATATTCCAGCTGTTCTCTTCTCATTACATGGCCAAAAAATTATGATTGTTTCTTCCTAATATTGGAAGCTAAGAAGAGTAATGAAAATGTTCTGAAAGAGGTCAAATCAAAAAGAGAGCTAATTTCCTCTTAATGCCAATTTAATGTAAACAAAATTCCAAAAATGGCCGTGGAACAACACTCAATGTGTTGACATAAACTGCATATCAACTCTAGACAGGGGAAGGTCACATTCACATACTTGGACTTGACAAAGAGGAGCATTGAGGTGTGTATGTCTCTGTATCATTGGCGAAATTTGTTAAGTGGATCATCAGATTGACTTTAACGCAGAAAATTGCATTTAAGAGCTGAAACTAATCAGTCCACAAATGCAGTTTCTGCAGCGGTCCAGAAACATGAACTTGTTCCACCATATTGGAAACAGAAGTCCAGGAAAACAAGAAGTTGATGGTTTAAGAAAAATAAAGAGAAGATATTTTGGTCATTTACGAGTGTAGATACCTAAATTATTATGTTGCGCGTCTTTCTGTTTTGTACGGCGGAGTGGACTGCCACGGGTCACCTTACTAATTGTAGCCCCTTGGTTAGCCTCTTCTTTAATTATGACGCGCTGTGTTGTTTAGTTGATGTGTTGAGTGTCTGTTGGCATTCGCATAGCTGGCGCCAACTTTATGATTAGCGTCGATTTCTGGAATCCTGGCTTCCCGGATCACCACCGGACCCACTGCTTAGGACTGGTTCTGGACACTACGGCCTGCCAGCCTTAGCATCCACCTTCTGGTAGTACTTCATGCTGTATCTTAATGATAGTTCATGCAAACCTCCAACCTGTCGTCCACTCCGCCAACTGTTGTTCATTCATCGCCACACCCAAGTTGGTCATCACACTGACTCAATCCAAGTAACAAGACAATATGTTCATAAAATAGGCCTTGTTTTTATTTCTGCTTAAAACATGTCCCCATGACTACTCAAGCAGACACAAATGATGACCACCTTACACGCTCACTACTCTGACAATGTTCAATTTGCACTGACAATGTTCAATTTGCACAATCACAGATTTAACATATGCATAGCCTTCGCTCGCTCCAATTGAAAAGATGGACTGGCCTGTTCATTATAGTACATCCACAAGTCAGCACTGGCTCACACATGAATATTAATACAAAGGTTCAGTTTCAGGCACTATGACAGCATCCTCAGCAAGCCCTTTGCTCGCTCTGAATTGCTCAATAAGATCCCTTGTTCATAACAATTGACTAATAAGCCGACCTTTCTCTCGCACTCCCGGAATCATACACAGTTCAAGGGACAGGATTTCAATGTCAATCCCAGAATGATACTGCCCCACTGTCAACCTTCGTGCCTCACACATACACAAAGTTTGGTCACTTAATCAGCTCTTCACCAAAGCCACAACCTTAGTAAGCGCATTGCTCACCCTCAAGAAAAGACTTCAACAGAATCACATTGACAACTATAGTCAGTCCACGGCCAATTCACACAGCCTTATAATAATCTAGTAACAAATCAGTTTGAAATGTAGCTTAACACCAATGACGAGCTCCTTGCTCACAATCAAGAAAAGACTTCAACAACAGATCCACTTTGGCAACGATAGTCATTCCATGGCCAATTCACACAGCTTCATAATAATCTGGTAACAAATCAGTTTGAAATGTAACTTAACACCAAATGATGGATGGCTCCTTGCTCACAATCACTGAACAACTGAAAAAACTCAACCACGACCACATCTTCAAAACTGGCCACCACCTTCGGACAACCTACTACCAGGCTGACGTATGAACAACTCTCCCCCTCTCACTTGTCATTCACCTATATTCTTTGTCTTTTGCCACTCTGCACTCTCGAACCCCCTTAAAATCCAGAGAATCCCTTAGTCCACCTGAGTTGATTTCAAGCTAATTTCCCCATTCTCTCCACGTGCATTTTTCCATATTTTCTTCACTCATTCATTCACTCAATTGTTACACATATTCACCCTTTCCTATCACCTCCCCTATTACAATTACTGCTATCCGAGTGATCTTCCCCGGATTGACCGCACATATTTGAATATATTATCTGCTTCTAATTTTTGTGCATTTAATATTTAATTAATTTTCACTAATGTTAGACCCTAACCCAGGGTTCTTCTAGTTACAGAGAACGACTGAATAAAGTGAAAGAGAACGTTTCTATGAACAGAAATAATTTAGGTAGCTAAACTAAAAAATAGCAATATTTTAAAAAGATGCTGAAAAAAATGGTACAAAATGGAGGGAAAAAAATGAGGTAATGAAGAAGATTTAAAGTAAGGAAAAAAAAAAAATTTGATTTTTGATAGCAATAATGGGTTCTAAGGTTAACATTAACAGGCCAAATTACAGCACAATCTATAAACTGTATTAGTGCACTTGGATCTATAATGAATCATCATCATAATGTGCCATACCGGTTGGCGTAGGTGATCATGTCCCTCCACAATCTTCTATCTACAGTGCATCGTATCAGTTCTGTTGTTGACTGTTTTCCATGCCATGACACCAAGCTATCCAGTATCTTCTCTCTCTGTTGCTCGCGATCTCTCTTTCCTTTTATTTTGCCAGTTGTAACCAAGTATTCCAACTTTCCTCTTCTCATGATGTGCCCGAAAAATGTTGATTGCTTCTTTCTGATGTTTTTTAAGAGCTCCCTTTTTGTGTTGGCCTCTTTGAGAACTTCCTCATTGGTCTTTTTGGCTGTCCAGGGAACTTTCAACATTCTTCTGAGAAATCCCATCTCTGTGGCCTCTAATCGTCTTTTCATTTGTTTGTCTACTGTCCATGATTCGCTTCCATAGGTCAGAATTGGTTCTATATAGCACCGAAGAACTCTCTTTCTCATTTTTATTGACATAGATTTGTTGCATAAGATATTTTTCATTTTCTGAAATGCCATTTTGGCCTGAGCTATTCTGCTTTTTATTTCTGTGGTGCATCTCCCATCTGATGTTATTATTGTGCCCAAGTATTTGAAATGTTGCACTTGTTTCAGATTTGTCTCGTTTTTATGCTGCATGATGGTGGTGATTGTTTCTTCGATATAACCATTACTTCTGTTTTCTTACTATTCTGACTGAGACCTTTCTTGTTGCTTTCTTTTACTATTATGTCTATCATTTCTTGTGTTCATTCTCTGTCTCTGCTATTAAGACTGTGTCATCCGCATATCGCAAATTATTTATGTTGTGACCGTTGACTTCAATTCCTTTTTTATTAAGTGCACGTGGACCAAAGAGCAGCACTAATTATATAGTGGCAGTATTAGTGCACTGGAATCAAAGACTAGCACTAGCTATATAGTGGCAGTGTTAGTGCATTTGGATCAAAGACTAGCACTAGTTATATGCTGACAATATTAGTGCACTTAGATCACATACTAACACTAGTTATATGCTGACAATATTAGTGCACTGGATCACATACTAACACTAGTTATATGCTGACAATATTAGTGCACTTGGATCAAAGACTAACACTTGTTATATGTTGATAAGATATATAAGATTTTAAAAAATGAAGAACAGAGAAAATAAAAAAAAATAGAAATCATTCCCTTTATAGAACGCATAAAGAAACAACAGATAAAATGGTTTGGCCACGTAATAAGACAGGAAGACCAAACACAACACAATGAGAATTTATAAATGTTGAGAGAATAATGTACCCAAGGGCCAAGCACGAAAAAAAGATGGAATATTAGAAACACTAGGAAACGTAACAGCTGCAGAGGCAAATAAAAGAGCAAAAGATAGCAAATTATATCTCCCCTCTACGCTGAAAGGCATTGAGGATGGAAAGAAGAAGAATCACGCGTAACTGGTTGTAGATACAGATGAAAAACTTAATACATGTGTTAACAAATTATGTTGACATTGACACGTCAGAAGGTTTAACAACCCTGTCAAGACCATCTTTTATTGAACAGTGGAAGGTATGATAGCTTCCGTCACAGCCTCAATCTCTATGTATCTCTTAGCCAGCCAGTGGTAGCTTCCCTCACAGTCTCAATCTCTATGTATCTCTTAACCAGCCACGTGGTAGCTTCCCTCACAGCCTCAAACTCTATGTATCTCTTAACCAGCCACATGGTAGCTTCCCTCACAGTCTCAATCTCTATGTATCTCTTAACCAGCCACATGGTAGCTTCCCTCACAGCCTCAATCTCTATATATTTCTTACCAGCCATATGATAGCTTCCCTCACAGCCTCAATTTCTATGTATTTCTTAACCAGCCACGTGGTAGCTTCCTCAGTCTCAATCTCTATGTATCTCTTAACCAGCCACGTGGTAGCTTCCCTCACAGCCTCAATCTCTATGTATCTCTTAACCAGCCACGTGGTAGCTTCCCTCACAGCCTCAATCTCTATGTATCTCTTAACCAGCCACGTGGTAGCTTCCCTCACAGCCTCAATCTCTATGTATCTCTTAACCAGCCATATGATAGCTTCCCTCACAGCCTCAATCTCTATGTATCTCTTAACCAGCCATGTGGTAGCTTCCCTCACAGCCTCAATCTCTATGTATCTCTTAACCAGCCACGTGGTAGCTTCCCTCACAGCCTCAATCTCTATGTATCTCTTAACCAGCCACGTGGTAGCTTCCCTCACAGCCTCAATCTCTATGTATCTCTTAACCAGCCACGTGGTAGCTTCCCTCACAGCCTCAATCTCTATGTATCTCTTAACAAGCCACGTGGTAGCTTCCCTCAAGCCTCAATCTCTATGTATCTCTTAACCAGCCACGTGGTAGCTTCCCTCACAGTCTCAATCTCTATGTATCTCTTAACCAGCCACGTGGTAGCTTCCCTCACAGCCT
Source organism: Megaustenia siamemsis (assembly GCA_032433765.1). Taxonomy (NCBI): domain Eukaryota; kingdom Metazoa; phylum Mollusca; class Gastropoda; order Stylommatophora; family Ariophantidae; genus Megaustenia; species Megaustenia siamemsis. Next base: position 50,971,113 of record JAVIAB010000001.1, read on the forward strand.
CAATCTCTATGTATCTCTTAACCAGCCACGTGGTAGCTTCCCTCACAGCCTCAATCTCTATGTATCTCTTAACCAGCCATATGATAGCTTCCCTCACAGCCTCAATCTCTATGTATCTCTTAACCAGCCATGTGGTAGCTTCCCTCACAGCCTCAATCTCTATGTATCTCTTAACCAGCCACGTGGTAGCTTCCCTCACAGCCTCAATCTCTATGTATCTCTTAACCAGCCACGTGGTAGCTTCCCTCACAGCCTCAATCTCTATGTATCTCTTAACCAGCCACGTGGTAGCTTCCCTCACAGCCTCAATCTCTATGTATCTCTTAACAAGCCACGTGGTAGCTTCCCTCAAGCCTCAATCTCTATGTATCTCTTAACCAGCCACGTGGTAGCTTCCCTCACAGTCTCAATCTCTATGTATCTCTTAACCAGCCACATGGTAGCTTCCCTCACAGCCTCAATCTCTATATATTTCTTAACCAGCCACGTGGTAGCTTCCCTCACAGCCTCAATCTCTATGTATCTCTTAACCAGCCACGTGGTAGCTTCCCTCACAGCCTCAATCTCTATGTATCTCTTAACCAGCCACGTGGTAGCTTCCCTCACAGCCTCAATCTCTATGTATCTCTTAACCAGCCACGTGGTAGCTTCCCTCACAGCCTCAATCTCTATGTATCTCTTAACCAGCCACGTGGTAGCTTCCCTCACAGCCTCAATCTCTATGTATCTCTTAACCAGCCATGTGGTAGCTTCCCTCACAGCCTCAATCTCTATGTATTTCTTAACCAGCCACGTGGTAGCTTCCCTCAGCCTCAATCTCTATGTATCTCTTAACCAGCCACGTGGTAGCTTCCCTCACAGCCTCAATCTCTATGTATCTCTTAACCAGCCACGTGGTAGCTTCCCTCACAGCCTCAATCTCTATGTATCTCTTAACCAGCCACGTGGTAGCTTCCCTCACAGCCTCAATCTCTATGTATCTCTTAACCAGCCACGTGGTAGCTTCCCTCACAGCCTCAATCTCTATGTATCTCTTAACCAGCCACGTGGTAGCTTCCCTCACAGCCTCAATCTCTATGTATCTCTTAACCAGCCACGTGGTAGCTTCCCTCACAGCCTCAATCTCTATGTATCTCTTAACCAGCCACGTGGTAGCTTCCCTCACAGCCTCAATCTCTATGTATCTCTTAACCAGCCACGTGGTAGCTTCCCTCACAGCCTCAATCTCTATGTATCTCTTAACCAGCCACGTGGTAGCTTCCCTCACAGCCTCAATCTCTATGTATCTCTTAACCAGCCACGTGGTAGCTTCCCTCACAGCCTCAATCTCTATATATCTCTTAACCAGCCACGTGGTAGCTTCCCTCACAGCCTCAATCTCTATGTATTTCTTAACCAGCCATGTGGTAGCTTCCCTCAGTCTCAATCTCTATGTATCTCTTAACCAGCCATGTGGTAGCTTCCCTCACAGCCTCAATCTCTATGTATCTCTTAACCAGCCACGTGGTAGCTTCCCTCACAGCCTCAATCTCTATGTATCTCTTAACCAGCCACGTGGTAGCTTCCCTCACAGCCTCAATCTCTATGTATCTCTTAACCAGCCACGTGGTAGCTTCCCTCACAGCCTCAATCTCTATGTATCTCTTAACCAGCCACGTGGTAGCTTCCCTCACAGCCTCAATCTCTATGTATCTCTTAACCAGCCACGTGGTAGCTTCCCTCACAGCCTCAATCTCTATGTATCTCTTAACCAGCCACGTGGTAGCTTCCCTCACAGCCTCAATCTCTATATATCTCTTAACCAGCCACGTGGTAGCTTCCCTCACAGCCTCAATCTCTATGTATCTCTTAACCAGCCATATGGTAGCTTCCCTCACAGCCTCAATCTCTATGTATTTCTTAACCAGCCATGTGGTAGCTTCCCTCAGTCTCAATCTCTATGTATCTCTTAACCAGCCACGTGGTAGCTTCCCTCACAGCCTCAATCTCTATGTATCTCTTAACCAGCCACGTGGTAGCTTCCCTCACAGCCTCAATCTCTATGTATCTCTTAACCAGCCACGTGGTAGCTTCCCTCACAGCCTCAATCTCTATGTATCTCTTAACCAGCCACGTGGTAGCTTCCCTCACAGCCTCAATCTCTATGTATCTCTTAACCAGCCACATGGTAGCTTCCCTCACAGCCTCAATCTCTATGTATCTCTTAACCAGCCACGTGGTAGCTTCCCTCACAGCCTCAATCTCTATGTATCTCTTAACCAGCCACGTGGTAGCTTCCTCACAGCCTCAATCTCTATGTATCTCTTAACCAGCCACGTGGTAGCTTCCTCACAGCCTCAATCTCTATGTATCTCTTAACCAGCCACGTGGTAGCTTCCCTCACAGCCTCAATCTCTATGTATCTCTTAACCAGCCACGTGGTAGCTTCCCTCACAGCCTCAATCTCTATGTATCTCTTAACCAGCCACGTGGTAGCTTCCCTCACAGCCTCAATCTCTATGTATCTCTTAACCAGCCATATGGTAGCTTCCTTCACAGCCTCAATCTCTATGTGCATGTTGAAGGTTCTTGTAATGCTTGCTCTTATATATGGTGCAATTATAAAGTGTCTTCAAAGTAAGTATCAGCTCTGTCACTGCAGTAGACCAATGCCTGATTAGGGCAATAGAACCACACAAATTTGTCAAGTGGGAACAATTAATCACCTCATATGGAGAATAAGATTTTAGAATTTAGGAGAGTTTCTTGACTGCAGGATATGTCAATTTACACAACATAAAGTTTGTTGTGATGGCACTTTCATTTAAGGGTGTATTTAACATTTCAATTTTTAGTGGACATTAATGGTTTAGTTTTCCCTAACCATCCCTGCTCCATCTTCAAAACCAATAGTACCTTTATGTGAGCTTATTGAGGCAAGTGATCTTACCACCAAGTGTCTTTAAGTTGAGTAAAACCTTTGATCATTGTTTATACTTTCATGATGTTCTCTATGTATCTAAATTTAGCATGCATTTTTTTACTACTTACCTAGCTTCTATTTTTTTTTTACCTTCATATTAGACAGGCAGCTGTTATTTGTAGTCAAGGTTTAGTAGTCTTTATTGATATTTTTCCTACCAAGGTTTATGTAAAATTTTCCTTATCTAAGGTGGATTGTCTACAAAGCCTATCACTCTCATACTTTTTTTGAGCTGTATTGTTCTCCCCAACTTTTTATTCATCAGGACATGTCATAGGTTGTGAATATTTAGAACTATTCAAATGCTGGTGGGGCTTTTAATTGCACACTCAGTCTTGCCTTCCTGCTCTTTTATCTGGACCATTTCATTAAGATATGGGAACAGAAGATTACTTTTACTTGGTTGAATCTGCCAGTTAACTCTTTCCGTACGTTTTGCCGCACTGTGTGCCATGCCGATTTCGGCAGCATACATTCCGCCGCATAGTGCGTCACGCTCAATTTTATTAGTGTGAACACCATCAAACCATATTCTTTTTACAAGTCTTGTATCATCTTGATATTGGTGAAATCTTATAGCTTGTTTAATTATATAAATACTCATATATAATATGTTATATAAATATAAATATGTAGATTGATTCTTAAAACCATGGACAATTTTGTCTCTGAAATTTCTTCTGTTGTCTCGATAAAAAGATTCCGTACAGAAAGAGTTAAGTAGTTTCTCAATGTGTGACTACTGTGCATCCTGTAGCTAAATGGAAACATTAAATGAGTGTCAGTTGAGGAACAAATGAACTACACTAAAAAGTATCACTGCTCACCAACCAAGGTACTGTCTCTCCCATACCCCATTTTATCTTTACTTCTTCTTTTACACTTTCACTGTCTTAACTCATTATGTCTGTGGGAACGCTGTCATGGTTACTTACTTACATTTTGCAAAGTGAACACTGACATGGTTACTTTCATTTTGTTTTGTTATAGTAAATACTACACATTTTAAGCTACCACATCCACAAGGGATCTAACTTTAATAGAATTTCCTGTCTTTAGACATGCTTAGACCGTTCAATGTGGGTTTAATTTGTTCACAAAATCGTCAAAATTTGTGTTGTTTTCTAGAGTCTTCAAATAGCTGATTCATGTTTATAAGTGAAAAATGGCTAGCAGCAGTAAAGTATCTATCGCTCCTAAAAGTGAATTATTATTAACAGCAGAAAAAGCTAGAGAATTACGTTCTGAGAACTTTGAATGTGATAGTAAACTTAGTGATGTTAGTTTTAGTAGCACTGTTGGATTAAAATGGACCTCCACTTTGGGTACGTGAGTACTATTTTTTATATAAATTTTTTTTTCTCCAACATTTTGATTATTAATTTCTGAAATTCTTATCCTTCAATTGTTTTTCAAAATATTGTTGCTGATTATGAATCTGTGCTCTTTTCCCTTTAAATTGATGCCTAATACATATGTGTATGACTTGTTATAGAGAAAATATGAAAGAATTAGCGTAAGAAGTATTTTTCAGGGAGAAAAAATTACAGCCACAGACTATTGGCAGGGTCGAAAAAACAAGGACATAGAGGGTTAAGCTCAGAATGTTGCCTGCATGAATAGTGTTAACAGCAGGAGTTTATCAATTATAGACCATGTCTATAATTTTATCAGATTTAAATAAAATATATGTTAGGAATGCAATAGATATGTTAACATGTTTTTAAATATATATCATACATGCAATAATTTTTTAGAAACAAGAGAAAATCACATTTTTCAGACATGAGTGATTGGAGCTCACATAATTGACAATGGTGATGCATAGGAACAAACAATAGATGTGTAAACTGCTAAACATAAAACAAGACTAGGTCTCAGAGTATTTTGTTCTAACAGACAAAACAACAAAGAACAGCTCAACAAATGCAGCTAAAGGAAAATGCATAGTTGATAAACTGGCACATACTGGAGCTAGAAAAGTATTTTCCTCTGGAAATTCCACAAAAACTGCCAGGCAGTGGGCTACAGAGAATAGGTGGAGGAAAGATAGACTATAAATAATCTTAGAAAAGTAGTTATAGATGTGCACAGGCCATACTTGTGACATTTTATTAAGAATAGGCATGGAATGAGCAATAGAGAGAGAGAGAGAGAGAGAGATGCTCTTTGTTAGACACAGAGCATGGTGCAACATAGTGTATCTATAGTCCGTTCAGAATCGTTTGCCTAGACATTAATTTATTTTTTTCAAAAACTTATTGTTCATTTGCATTAATCTTTTGAAGTTAGGTTTAGAATACTAATGTCGCTATAAAAATATTTTTTTATCAAAGAAATGTGATCCAGTTTCAAAGATGCCTTATTTAACCTATATTAAAAAAAAGTTAATCGATATTATAAACACCGGCGGGATTATGTAGACGCTTACATCTCACAGCTGATTCTTTAACATATAGGCATGACCTTCACGGCTGAATGCGCACCGTCCTAAAATAGTTATGTTTCCACTATAAATTTTTATAAAGAAATGTTACATATGAAATTTCCCGTTTAGCACAAAATGACATTTTAGCCGAAACCGGAAATTATGTGACGTCAAAATCACGGCCGTAGACTCGAGTTCGAGTCATAATTCAGAGGCAAATCTCAATATTTACAGAAAGGAGGCGGCACTATCCATATTATCTTCTGCAAGTCTATGTGAGAATGAATATAAAGGCAAAATATTTTACTGAGCATAACATTGCTATAAAGATTTATCAATACTTCTGCAGAGAGCGTAAAAAGGGACATCTTTATTGTTCTTTATCAAACCCTGAGAAGAGAACAATGCATATTTTAGGTTTGTGTAAACGTTCATTTGATCGAATAGTTAAAGGAAGCGGATATTTATTGCCAACAAATGCAAGAAAGCAAGGAAGGAAAGAAACGTTAGACAGTTTTGATAAGGACCTAGTAAAAAGAGAAATCTGTCGAATGTTTGATATAAACGAAGAAGTGACACTTAGAAAGTTGAAGCTTTGGCTGAAAACTAACAACGACATTGAAATATCAAAAACTTCATTATGGAAAATATTAAGAAGTGCAGGCTTCACCTTTAGAAAGTATGCTGGTGGAAAAAACATTATTTGTGAGAAGCCACATCTAGTAGTACTTAGAAGCAAGTATTTACGTGAAGTGAAGGAAATGCGCGAAAATGATTATGATATTGTTTATTTAGATGAAACTTGGATCAACGCTCATCATACAAATGAAAAGGAATGGCAGTTAGCAGATGGAAGTATTAAAAGATCAGTACCAAGCAGTAAAGGGCAACGTTTGATAGTTGCACATGCAGGTAGCAGACATAATGGGTTGTTGCAGAATGCTCATCTCGTTTTCATTTCAAAATCCATAGACAATAGAGACTACCACTCCGAAATGAATGGGCACATATTTAAAGACTGGATCGAGAAAAGTATCCTTCCAATATTAGATCGACCTTCTTGTCTGATAATGGACAATGCTTCATACCATAACGTAGTTAACGTAGAAGATAGAATCCCAACATCATCAAGTACAAAAGATGCAATCAAAACGTGGCTCATAAAAGAGCACATACAAGTTAACGACAGCTACTTGAAACCCGAATTGCTTAGCCTTGTAAAACAGACACAACGTACAAAGATATTTAAAATAGACAAGTTAATTCAAGAACATGGCCATAGATGTTTGAGACTACCTCCATATCATGCACACTTAAATCCTATAGAACTAGTTTGGGCAAAAGTTAAAGGACACGTAGCATATACAAATAAAACTTTCAATTTATGCGATGTTGAGACACTTACAAATCAGGCTCTATCAAATATAAATAAAGACTACTGGGTAAAATGTGAGGATCATGTGTTACGACAAGAAGAGGAATATTGGAAAAAGGATGGTTTGTTGTTTGTTCAGCCGAAAGCAGTAATCGACCTATTTGACTCGTCTGATTCTGAATGATCATTACTCTGATTAAGTCTACAGATAAATAGTTTGATTTGCAAAATTTCCTAGTTGATTTGTTAAACAGTTTATTGTTCAAGACCACCCAAGCAATCAAAAATATGTTATAAGCAAACCAACAACCATTACTTTGAATGGAAGCCTGCTTGAGTCAGTACAGAAGTTCAGCTATCTTGGATCCACTATTACAGCCACACTTTCCTTAGATGAGGAACTAAATGTACGTATTTGAAAGGCAGCGACAACATTTGGGAAACTCACACCAAGAGCATGGAACTATATCAAATTGACTCTACGAACAAAAGTTCTATATATAATTTAAAATTTGTATACTTGCCACCAAGTAAAATTTTATGGACACGCCTATGGGTCATCGTTGCACTAGATTACTGTAAAACATTTTGATTAGGGTCAAAATAATAGTTACATGGGCAAAGATCAAAGGAATTCGCCGCTTTAAGAAAACCGTTATAGCTAGACATCGAGTAACACATATGTTCTCGTGACATGGACATTTTAACACCGTATGCCAAAAATCATGTGAAATCATCAAGAACTTTTTGAATTATAAATCATAACATCTCGGCAAATGAATCTGAACGGACTATAGTACTGATTACAGGCAACAACTAAAAAAAAAGATTATCAGTTAGACACTTGTAGCACATCTATTGTAAAACTTGTAGGACATCTATTGTAAAACTTGTAGGACATTTATTGTAATACTTGTAGGACATTTATTGTAAAACTCGTAGCACATCTATTGTAAAACTTGTAGCACATCTTTTGTAAAACTTGTAGGACATTTATTGCAAAACTTGTAGGACATCTATTGTAAAACTTGTAGGACATTTATTGTAAAACTTGTAGGACATTTATTGTAAAACTTGTAGCACATCTTTTGTAAAACTTGTAGGACATCTATTGTAAAACTTGTAGGACATTTATTGTAAAACTTGTAGGACATTTATTGTAAAACTTGTAGCACATCTATTGTAAAACTTGTAGGACATCTGTTGTAAAACTTGTAGGACATTTATTGTAAAACTTGTAGGACATCTGTTGTAAAACTTGTAGCACATCTATTGTAAAACTTGTAGGACATCTATTGTAAAACTTGTAGGACATCTATTGTAAAACTTGTAGGACATTTATTGTAAAACTTGTAGGACATTTATTGTAAAACTTGATATTCTTATTATATTCTTCTCTAGCAAATTAGGTCTTCATCTACCTCATCCTGTTGACGAGAAGAGTGGGAAAGCTCAGTGGGACACTAGGAGTGAGACATTAATTGTGACATTACGGGTAGTTAGAGAATATGATATGTTTAATTTTTAGGACTCTAGAAAGCATATCGTGGTGTCAGTAAATCTTTTGGCAGGGGCAAGAAACAAATTGTTTTAGAATGATGTGTTGGAAAGTTATGTATGTGGAAACAGTGTGTGTTCATGATTCAGAATGGACCTTTTATAAACAAATGTATGGATTATATTTTGTTGACACTGATAATGTTTAGTAGCAGTGAAGTTGGGGTTTTTAACAAAATGAAGATAAATAACTGAATTTGTAGAAAAAGTAAGGGTTTAACAATAATTTCAGAATAAAGTTCAGCCTGCTTATTTGGCCTAGGCTAACATGAACTTTTGTAATTGGAATAAGAATTGAGAAAAGAGGGATGGCTTCACAAAAAAGATCAGTCAAAGAGGAGGAACAGGGAACTGCAGCTTCACTGGTATTTTGATACAACAAGATAAATTGTGGGGCCTGTCATGTCTTAGGGCAGTTCTGGCTTTGAGGAAAATACTTGTTCATGTTTCAGTGAAAGAACTGGCTGTGATTGTGGGACTGTGTATATTGAAACAATGAAGAATTCATTGAAAGAAATAAACCTAAAAGTGAAAGAACAAGTGTGTCAGCAGCAGTTGTAGTGTGCTGGTTTGGTGAATTGCAGCTTGATGCTCTCCAGTCAATGAAGCTAAAAAAAATGGATACATAGCTCAGTTAGTTGATAGAGACCAAGGTGACAACAAAAGAGTTGAAATTGTTTGTGAATTGTAACTGATGGCTTACAGGATCGGTGAACAGAATAGATCTGTCTATCCAGATCTACTCCACCTCCTTGTGGTGTCTCTAGTGAGAGACTAACCAGTTTAGTTTGGCCAAATGATTAGGGAACAAGAGAAAAAGCAATCTGGTACTCAAAAATTCTGTGCTGAAGTCAGATGTTTTGGGTTAGAAGGCTCACATTTCACACGACATACACTCCCACTTAACGTCTATTTAAAGGCAGAGAAGTGTATTTCTTTAGTCATTAGGTGAAAGCAAAGAGGCAGATAGCCTAGCTGGGAGGGGAAATAACAGTGAAGAGGAGCACTGGCCCTCTCACCCCCAAATGTTGCAGCTTAGTATGATGGAGTTCACTCCCCTTCAACATTCAAATATGTCTGGGATGCACCAATTTTGTGAAAGGATTGAAGAACCATCATGCTGATGTTACAATAAACACATATTAAAAACAGTACTAGCCTGTGCCAATGCAAACAGGCTTTTTTTTTCTTAGACTCTACAACAATACAAGAAGTCTGAGAACTGCTTGGAGACAGGAGATATATACAAGAAAGTAATAGGACAAGGTCAATAAAAGAAATGGAGAATGAATGTTTGATGAAAGCTGTGTTCTATGAGAAGTTTCAAAGTTGATGATAATAACAGAGAAGATTGTCAGAGTTGGTCATTGACAAAACAAGTTTTAAACAATTATTGTGCCAATACTTTCCAATGAAAAAAATACTAGGAAGAAGTAAGTGGTTAGCCGTTGGTTTGAAGATGTTCCCTGACAGCTGCAATCAAGCTGACTCTTCTGTAGAAATGAGCATGTTGCTCATGGACAGAAGGTAATAACAGCAAGCAAGTGCATTGGTCTAGATTATCTTCAAATGTGGCAGATCAGTACCGGAGGTTGAAACATTATACATTCTTACATCATTTTGGTATATGTGACTACCATAATATTTTATAAAATAAAAAATTTTCAGTGAAAACTTTGAGAAGTCTTTAATCTTCTTCATACTCTTGTTTTTGGTGTCTATTTCTTTTGCAGACAGCCCTTTTCTTATACATGCTACAATCTGCTTTTTATATGTAACCTGTTTATGTACAATTATTTGTCTTTATGTTATACTTCAGTGGTGTCTAGGCCTTATCTTGTCAATGGAGTGAAAATTCAACTTTCACCTGTTGATTCATGAATAGTTTTCTGTGTGAATTTTCTAGTAATCTAGACGTCAAATTAGACTCTTCTCATTATCATTAAGTGCCATGTCCACGGCACAGGCAATCTGCTCCCCAAATATGTGTTCTTGTTGTTGTTTGTGAGTTTTACTGTTGATTTTTTCCAGTGTCAAGCTGTTTAGGGGTCCAGTATTTTTTGTTGTAATCTTGTTCCTTCTATTTTTCTCTCGTGTTATAAAATTTTCAAGTATTTCTTTGCACTTCCCATGACATGAACAAAGACTGTTGCCTACATTTTTTAGAATGTACTGTCTTCATTCTAAGATGTTTCCATTATCCAAGTTAAGCTGCCCATGGTGGTTTCAACTTTTGGAAATTGACATAAATATGTGTGGCTACTGTAAAGCTGGTAAAATTAAAAGCATAAGAAAGTACAAATGTATGGTTACAGCTTTACAAAGGATGACATAAAATTGTTACGACATTGTGGCCCAAAAATGCCTTATTCAGGAACACCAGCAATACATACAGAAACCACAATCTAATTAAGACATTTTAAGTAAAAAAAAAACATCACAGGTGAAAGAAAACAAGGAGCGCTTATTTGTATCACCTGTTTGTAGGATCATCAAAGGATACAGTGGTTAGTTATCTTCTACTGATACTAAACATAGCTCATTGTATTCCTCTTGAATGAACCAAAATGAGATTCTGTGGTCTGGACAACATGGAACCTTGATAACCTTGCCCTGACTGATCTCTGCTATGTTCACTCTTGCATGACCTGCTATTACACATCAATTTGTTCCTTGAGATAGAAAACCTACGATTTACTGACGGGTCTTTGAAAAGACAACCAAGATCAGAGTGCAGATTCTTAAATAAAGTGGGAGACAAAATCTTCGCTGAGCAAAGTGGAGCATAGACATGTTAACTAGAATCATCCAGAGAAGAGATATGAGAAAGGAAAGTCACTCTAGAATAATAGCAATAAACTACTCTTTTGTGATGATGATGCTGTGATTGCGACATCTCACTTCCTTTATTTCTACTTTCAACAGCCAACGTTTCAGTAACATGTGCCGTACCCTGTTTTCTTTACGTGTGTATATTTTGTGCCATCAGTTGAGATTAACTGAACATCTGTTTTGTTTTATCATTTATGTTTTCAAGAATTTTGTTTATACTCATTTTAATAACTGCTCTTATTTCTTATCATTGGTTAGTAGGTGAAGTTATTATTCTGTTTTTATTTGCATGGCGTAACTGTAACATCTGTCTGGCCACCACTTAGATTTCTTTAACATTTTCATTACATTTGTCTTGTGCTTTGTGTATGTGTTAGACCTTTCGGAGTGGAAAGATTAGTTTTTTGTGTGTTTGTCATGTTTGATCTGCAAAATTGAAACAACATATTTTTCTTATTTTATTGTAACATCTTAGTGTCTGTCTGAAGTACTTCAAAGTAGATTCTTCCAATCAGTGAGTAATACTTCAACACTTGTAACCAATACTGACATGTTCTTCTGACAGCACTTATATGTTCTATGACCTATATGTTCTATGACCTATATGTTCTCATCTACTTATATTTCACATCTCTCAAGTCCACAGTCTTGCCTCTTCTGATCATTGCCAGATCCTGATAAAGATATCTAGATTTTAAAAGTATAATGATCAAACTCAACAATAATGTTTGGTATAAACTAGGCATAGATTTAGTTCAGATAGACTGAGATCTAAAATACAACTCAGAGATCCTGCCTGACCATCTGTAACAACAAACACAAAATACATATAAATATGACAAACGCATCACTTCATCTTCATCAACTTTATTTTAAAAACATGATCTCAATGTGGTCTAAGACAGTGCTCTTCAACTAGTGGCATGTGTATCACTGGGAGTTAACTGGAGGAGAGAGGGTTTGGGGAGAAATGGGGCATGATGTCTGTCTCAGTTGCACAAATGACAACACCGTTCAATGAAGATATAAGTCATCTGTTATAAGACTGTTGAGCATTATCAAAATACATGTAATGAAATGGAATTAAGTGAAGTTAATGGCTGGTGTCAAATATTGTGACAACTTGTGATAAAAATAATGTGTAAGGACTCTCACGACTGCTATACAGTTTGTGCACTATGTGACGTCTTCTGTATTCAGACAATACAAAGTTGGTGGACGTCGTCTGACCATAGAGAGGATGATCCAGCATACAAGAACAAGAATAATATATACCCTGTATTTAATGCAAACGATTGAACCAAAACAAAAACAAAATGTTAACTTAAAAAAAACTTATTAGTAATGTTTTCAATCTACTATAATACATGTTGATAGATTAGTTTGCAATTAGCTATATTCTTGTATGTACCACTTCTATATATAAGTATCTTCTCAGAATTTAGACGTATATATGTGGGTACCTGGCTTGTAACCACATAGACACATTGTCTTTATTGATCAGTTACTTGTTTATTTTATACCATAATGAAATGTTCATAATGATGTGTTTGTGTTTAGGGATACTTACAATTAGAAGTTGAAAAGCACTGGTCTAAGAAATAAAATGGTCAAAATATGAATTCACACATAAAGAAAAAACAAGTCAATAAAATATCATACAAAAGGCATCAACATGTGAGGGTAAGGATATTATCCTTTACTGTCCATTATAAACAATATAAACATTGTACATGGAAGCAGAACTGACTAACAAAGTGCTCTCCCTCCCCCATAATTTTGAATGAAGTTTGTTATAATTAAACTATTAAAAAACATTATAAAAATAAATATACCTAAGGAAATTTCCAACAGACTTGTGTTTTTCATAATGTAGTGGGAAATAAGACTACAACATAAATAAAGAACTAGAAAGAAAAAAGTTAAATACTAAAACAAAACACTAACAACGCTTATATTAAAGGATACTAATTAAATACGAGTAGATCTGAAAGAAATGAGATCCTGACAAAGAATTTCTGATCTAAGAATCTTTTGTGAAGCATAAGGCTGAAAACACAGAAGAGCCTGATATAAATGTCTACTCAGAGTAAAATGTATATTGAATTAAATGTGCTTACAACTGCTAATAAATCTTCTTGTGTTTATATTATTTGACTTCAACAAGTCTACAGGTCACTCATTTCTGGTTAGACAGAGTTTTAGAAAAAAAATGAGCTAGTGATCATGAAAACGATTATGTTTTTATTTACAGAGCAGATTCCCTGTGATGATATGATAATTGTTTCCATCTTAAGACATGACACATAACACTGAATCTTCAATAAAAATCAAAACATTTAGGATATGTCTCATGTTATATACGTAAATCCAACATTTCCCAGCATGCCTTCATAACACTTGATATGCCAAACATACTGGCACAATATGTATTAACGTTCATACAAAATATATTATTAGGAGTACAATAAATGAAAATAGCAACAAATACATTTAGCAAGTACATGAACCATGAGTATTTAATAGATGTTCCAATGAGTTAGATATATTGAGAACAGTGAGTTTGGATGCATGTCACTGATGTTGCTGATATATAAATAAATAATACAGCTTACCCATGCACATATATATATATTATAAGGACTATTCTAATTGCTAAGTCAGTCATTTAGAATCATATTTTTTTTTAATTTGAAAAAGAGTAACTGGCAAAAAACACAACTGGAGTAAAGCCATTGATAGACGGGGGACTGAATTTTAATACTTGAAGAAAGGTCACTGAGATAGAGTGAATGCTCAAATGTTGGAAAATTATCACTGAAAGGTAGTGAATGTTCTAACAGTTGGAGAATGGTCACTGAAAGGTAGTGAATGTTCTAACAGTTGGAGAATGGTCACTGAGAGGGAATGAATGTTCTAACAGTTGGAGAATGGTCACTGAGAGGGAATGAATGTTCTAACAGTTGGAGAATGGTCACAAAGAGGAGGTGAATGTTCTAACAGTTGGAGAATGGTCACAGAGAGGCAGTGAATGTTCTAACAGTTGGAGAATGGTCACAGAGAGGCGGTGAATGTTCTAACAGTTGGAGAATGGTCACAGAGAGGAGGTGAATGTTCTAACAGTCGGAGAATGGTCACAGAGAGGAGGTGAATGTTCTAACAGTCGGAGAATGGTCACAGAGAGGAGGTGAATGTTCTAACAGTTGGAGAATGGTCACTGAGAGGGAGTGAATGCTCTTAAAATAGATAATGGTCACCTAGTTGAAGTGAATATTGTAATAGTTATCTTTCAAAGGTTCAAAAGAGAATGGAACTTATGCACGCAGTGGAAGGACCGAAACCCTGGTTGCAGTAAAAAAAATTACCTTTGGTCATGCTGAGATGTAACATAAAGAGTGGATGGAAAGTGGTGTTGATTGAGAAGTGAACGTAGTGGAAAACAATATAAATATAGGTCATTACAGAAACAGGTGAAAGACATTGGCAACACATTAATTTTTGCCTCAGACAGACAAACATCATGAAGGTTGTTACTTATGATTTGTGTTCTTCATACCAAACTGTTCAATAGAAATGAGCCAAAATGAAGAAGTTAGGCTGAACTGGTTTTCATACAACAAACCCAATATTCAGGAAAAAATGTTACCAATGAATCTAAAGATAGAAACATGCATGAGAGATGTCCACTATACAACTGAACAGCAATAAAAACATGGAAGTGATTTGCAACTAAAAGCAGACAACTGAATAGCCAAGTTGAAATTTGATGCGTGTGCATAGTGTACAACAGACAGTTTAAAATGTCTACTTTTCTAATATGATACTTTCTGCATACAGCAGCTCTATCAATTTACTTCTTCGGTAACCCAGAGAAGGTCACTGATGTGATTTATGAACTTACAAGTATAAAGAGATATCACCATACATACAAAGAACATTAAACAAGTTAGATATAATGATGGTGATGCTCTGCTTTTGATTTTGTACATTATAAGAAACGCATTTGAGATATTACTTTATACGATTTTTTCAAGAATATTGTTTAAATATTTATGTGAGTTGTCTACCCTTGACTTTCAAACTATACATAAACTTAAAGGGGAAGTAACAAATCAAAATTGTAATCTTAGCTTTGGCCTCTTGGTAGTGTACACAACTGTCAAGACTAATTCTGTCTAGGGCAGTGGTCAATAAGTGACATTTCAACTGCTTCTATGACACTTTTGTCCATTAACAATGTTAAGAGAAATATGACTATCTGTCAAAGTAGTCAACTGCTCAGTAAAATATCAATTCAATAATAAAAAAAAAAGTCAAGTACCCCAGTCACGCCAAGTGGCCTATAGGGAACATGGTGTTAGTGACCATAAATTTTACAGACCTTCGGCACAGGATTTTTGGGGTAATGTGGTTGGTATTACGCCCGTGCCGCTTTACTTTCCCAGAAAAAAATCTGGTACCCATTAAAGGCTGGATGTACCCGGAGCCGTCGGTTGGGATCGAACCCTACCTCGTCCTTTGTAGTCCAGTTCACTAACTACTGAGCTATCGCGGCTCCCTAATTCAATAATAAGGACAACTCTAATTGTTAAGTCAGTCCACTCTAGAATTGGACTATTCAGTAGTAAATAACTAGTCTACAATCTGAAATAACCACACTGGTATAATAAATAGATCTTCAATATTTTGCACAGATACACTGCCTCCATATTCTGGACAACAACAATACTCAGGAAGCAACATTCCATCTAATTTTTCCTAACTAATAAATAGAACTTTTGATAATTTTAGCAAATTTTTAAAATTCAAAGCAAATGGTGGCCACAACAGTCATACTTTGCAATGAGGGGCCAAGATGCCCATCCAGCAATTGAGCTGAGTACAATTAGTTACAGCTGCAGCAGGCATCAGTGAACAATATTTGTGTCCACCTTTGATATCACTGTGCTCCTTAATTGTTTGGACTATTTTTTAAATTGCATTTATTACTAAATGTCCTTTTTTAACATAATTTAAAAAGTGTAAAAAACAAATATTTTTTCTCAGTTACATAGGTTACATTATGTGTGTTGTAAATTTTACAATAGTTTTGTAAAACAGTTAGGTACATATAATAAGTATCGTAATCTAGGGTTAAGAAAAAAATTAGAATATTTTTGAAACTATAACGAAAAGAAACATTTTGATATGCATGGCACTGATATATCAGCTGCAGTCATGGACAACTTGAAACTTAGCGGGAACATTGCCAGCCAGTATTTCTCTAGACAAGGAGCTTCAGTCAACATAATATCACCTAGAGAGTTCTGAAACTTACATTTTTCAGAATCACACCATCATATTTGTTTTCACATCAACATTTTACTGCCTTGATATCACATCTGATGAAAAATGCAGAGGTCTAATATTTTTGTCTTAACCTTTTCAAATTCAAAATTAGAGAGAAATTCCTGAATGTGGCTTGGTATTTGTGTTTCAATGAAACCTTTACAAAACAAAAAGTGGTGGTATTTTTATGGGTGTTTCCATGTAATTACAGCTTCTTACAAGAAAAAATGGAAAAAAAAAACTGATTGTAGATTTGTTGTAAAAACTAGAGTGGTACTTGAGATATTCTTTAACAAATGCAAAACTATAACTTGTCAAGCTATTCACAATTTACAAGAAGTTAAGAATATTCATAATTGATAAAATATTTATCATCACAATGGATTATCATATTCATTTAGTTAGCCAAAAATGAAGTCTCAATCAAAATAATCCATGGTTCAGGGGTCTATATGTCACATTTGTATATTCACATATTTGTGTAAAGCCACTTCAGTAATCTAGCCATGTTTGCATGCGGGCTAAAGACTTCTGCTCCAAGTGACGATATACAATACAGAATTAAGTCAAGTTATACAAATGTGAAAAAAAACCAGTCTATTATTATATGTAACAACAGATAACAAGTTCAAGTATAGGAATGTTGAATTAGTCACACATGGAAGCTTATGTGACACATTATATAAAGGAGTTGTACTTAGTACAAGATGAAAACATATTAAGATTCTACCGCATGTGTACTTAAATTGTTGAGTACTAACATGAGGAACCAGGAAAATATCTGTGTCCTTGTTTATCTTCTTGTTTGTTGTCTGTTTAGTAATGTCAATGCAACAAGTTCAGAATATATGTTCTTTGAAATTTATTGTGTAGACATATTAACCTTAGTGGGGTGCCTAATATGATTTCTGGTGTACCTTTTGACATGGTAACTCCAAATATTCTTTAGCATCTGTTCTTTAGACAAAGTACCCATGTCTTGTCCTCTGGCTAGGAGGAACATGTCCTGTTATTGATTTCAGAAAAAAAACATTACAGGTCTCAAGTCTTTTAGAAATGGATGCATCCTTCCAGCTGGAGTTCTCAAGATACTTAAGTAACAAATAAAACAGGATTTAGAAACAACACTTGGTCTGGAACACAGTAGACAGCCAGATCTAGAGTGTGCATCAATCAACAAACTGTGAAGGCCTATCAGAAAAATAAGTTTTATCTCCAAATAAACTAGAACAATTAGATTCTCATCCATGTTGCCATTTCATGTCCCTTCAAGGGTGAATGAGGCAGAGCAGCACAGCAAAAACCGAAAACAGCAACACCAGCAATAACATCCAAGTCTACAAACAATGCTACTTCAACTTGTGCATTTTGAGTAGCACAGGGTGATTGGAAGATTTTAAAAAATATAATCTTTACCATGACCATTTATTGCCAGAATAAATAGTTATAATTTAATTTGATATCACAATGAAATATAACATTAATTATGTTTAAATGTTTAACATTTTTGGCTTCACTACTGATATCTTCTTCCATAACAGTTCTTGTATTCTAACCAACAGTAAAAGAGAGACTGTAAGTTACAGTTCAAATGAACCAATGCTGACCAAGCAACAGCATCATCAGCAAAACAACTTGTTGTACATATGTGCACTTTGAAAATGCATCAATAGATTAATAGTAAATATATGTGAAGATATTTTGAGTTTGACTATGCGGACGAATCTATAAAAAATCTAGTCAATGAGGGAATAAACTATTGCAGTCAAGTCAAGACAATCGCATTGCTATATACAACTACAACTGACAGTAAAATATCAAACACTTACATTTTATGACAACAATTCTTAACAATGTGATTCATTCCCAAGCATGTACCACCCACATATATGTACACTCAGAAAACATATAAACAGCCACACACCTAGAACTTCAAATGCTATCATTCAACCAGCAATAATATTGTATAATTTAACCAGTTTCAATGTATGCTCTATATGTGAATAAAGTAACATTGAAAGCTACAATAATTATACTAATTTGATGGGAAATTTAATTATATCTGGACATTTATATGGACTCCACATGTAATAGTTAAAACAAAAACCTGTGATGTATAGTAAAATAGGACACAATGTTTTTTAAAAGACTTACTGTTGTTTGTTCATTAAAAAAATATATTTAAAAAGTGAAAAAAAAAACTTGAGATTGCAAGCAAATACTATCTATGTATGTCCAGCATTATTACATTCCTGTAAAGCTTGAGCAGTTTGATAGTTTTGTGTGAAATTTTAAATACAAAGTTGATGTCTTAATTTTTTAAAATTTAAATTTCTAAAGCCATGTGACCAGTAATCATTATCTTGAAATGTTAAGTATTAAAAAATTAATTATATAAATACAAGGAACAATTAAACTATTTAATTTCAAATATTTATATTAAAGATCTTGGGTACGTGGAATTTCACAAAGTAATATTTTTGTGGGAAGTCCATATTTTATTGTACAAAGTTAATGCCACATAACATTTGTTAATGCAGACAAAGATTGATAAAGTAATTTTCAATTTGATTATCATTTAATAAGTTACACTTTGAACATATTTAGTTATAATACTTTAATTCAATTTTGTGCTGGAAATATTTAGAGATGAAATAAATCGGTTAAGATTCACCTAGATTGTGAATAAGTCAAGACAGTACTGAAGTTCATAATTTGATCATGGAAAATTACATACAGTACTCAATTCTGCGAACATATTGGAATTTAAGTAATAATTTTCATGTTTGTAATATAAATAAGACAAAAGAAGTTAACATAAAAACATTGAAGACGTAATAAAAAATTAACTTACAATATGCATGTCTGAGACATGCCTTTGACATATTAGAGAAATGCATAGGCAAATAAATGTAGTAAAACCAAGGATGATGAATCTCACAGGTTACATTTGATATGAATAATACACAGATACAAATAACAAGTTTTTAGTTGCAGTAGCTGGTAACACATGTGCTCAAAGAACAGTAGAATGATGGTTCAAACCTGCATCCAAACATTGTCTCAAATCTTTTTACTCATCATTTGATGACTGATTTGTTTTCTCTTGATGAAACATTTGTTGATGGGGTCATCTTGATAGCTGATAGAACTACAGTTGTGAGTCTGTTGGATTATCCAATTTGGCACAAGTAGTAAGGAAAAACTGATGGAACATGTGTTCAATCCACAAGTTACTGGGGCTATTGATGTACATGCTCTTTGCAATCTTCTGATAGGGAAAGAGCACCTTTTGGACCTTGACTGCATACAAAAAGGTCATTTTGCTAACCATTAAGATACTAACATTAAGAAGCATTTACCAGAGATGTTAAAAAAAGTACTTGTTTCTGTGTATTTTTCATGCCAGCAGTGCTCCTAAAATGCACAATATACACAAATATGACCTCTGCTGATTAATTCTTTAAAACAAACATGCATTGTTTACACATAGAACATATGAAAGCTCAAAACAATCAACTGCAACTACACATATTCTTCATAGTCATGATCTATAGAGCCCTCTAGCTTTTGACTTGTATCTGGCAATTGAGCGATGTCTTTAAACACGCCCACCAACCCATCAAAATTTGGTCCCCAGTTTAGCAATGCATCAAAATTATACTGACTTACGATTGGTTGCTGGTTATGACTTGTTGGACTACCAGATGTTGATGATGGGTTAGTAAACAAAAGTGAATCACTGTTAGAGATAAGGCCAAATGAACCGGAGTTGGGTTTCCCATTTTGATTTGGATGATGTGGAACTATATCATCTGTCTCATTTTCAACTTCTGCTAGTTTTGAAAAAATCATTTTTCCTGAATCAAGATCTAGTCTATTTTTAGCATTATCATTATCATATTCAAACTCTGAGCAGGTAAAGGAGTCATTGGCCCCACTGTCGTCTGAGCTGGAGTCTGGAGGATCAAGAAGAATTAGACTGTCTAATACTGGTTCCTGAGGTAAGCTGTGATGTTTGCTCACTCTAGGAAGCCCATCAACAGATGATAATCCAGCATCCATCATGCTGACAGGATCAGTAAAGTCAGGCCGAGCATTAAGTCTATGTACATCCTCCACTGTTAACCCTTTTGGGGCACGGCTCCTGCCCCCAGCATTAGATTTGTTATGTAAAGGTTTATGTGAGGAATGTGTGTACACACCAACATGGCCATTGGGAACCCCGGTTGCCGAGGAGCTTGAACTATGGCTGTGATGGCTACCTATAGACTGTGTAGAATTGCTGCGACTGTTATTGTTGTTGTTGTTAAAAGAATGTGGATTGGTGCGTGGGCTACGAACATTTAACTGAGTCAATGGGCTCATTCTTGAGCGTAGTCCATCAGGCTGGTTGAGTGCAGCGAGAGCTGAGTTGGGGCGGCCACCATTAGCAACAATCACCGGATTGCTGTTGGCAGGCACAGACATGGCAGAGCCCATGAGAGATACAGGACTCTGCCTGATAAGTGCCCCATTGGGAGCAATTTTTGGACTGGCCCTGTAATTTGAAGTAGAGAGACTTGCTGGGCTATCCCTGTATTTATTAAACAAATGATTATTCAATAGTGGTTGATGTTGCTGATGGTGATGGTGATGATGATGATGGTGGTGGTGATGGTGAAGGCCATTGCGGAAATCCCGGTAATGCCGAATCATATCTGAAGGAGCAATATCAGATGGAGCAATACTGCTGGCATTTTCAAAATCATAATGTTCCGGTACATCCTCCTCACCCAACAGATTGTTGATGGTACTTGTTTCCATGACAACAGTTCCATCAGGCAGTTGTAGAGGTTGTGGTGAATAGCTTGAACCTATGAGATCAGGACAGGCTGTAAGAGAGGTGGACTTTGGTCCTGTCAAATTCTCTACAATGTGGTTTCTGATTATCATCTCCTCCTCATCTGCGTTCAGGGCATATGGAGATCCAGAGCCATTGCTGCCAGATGCTGGGATAGTAGTGTCCACATTAATTTTGTCATTGCCTCTATTTTGCTTCTTGTTGCGGACACATCTCTGAAACAGGTCTCGTCGTGTGTGAAAGAGCACAAACACCACCACAATAGCAATAAGGAGGATTGCGAAGAAGACAATCACAACAATAATTCCTTTTTCCAGTCCAGCTGACTCTACTGCCACCAACAAACAGTGATATCCCTCACCCTCCACCACACACTTGTTATCACCTCCACAAGGATTATTCTCACAAAGAGCGCCACACACTCCTTCAACCTCTCCAATTATTTTTATGTCATATTTTTCAGATGAGCCATTCAGAGGAAGTGACTCTCCATTGATCAAAAACTGGGACAGACAACCATCCAAACCTAAATGGAGAATAAAACAAAAAACAATTTTAAAAACCAGTAGGAAAAAATGAAGAAGTACATTCTACAGCAAAGGTTTTTATTATTAAAACAGGTGTTGATCTCCTGAGATTTGTGTAGACTAATGTTCTTAACAAAAATCTTTGAAACAAACCAAAATGTCTGACATTCAAGTATGTAATTTCATACAAAATTTAACACTCTGTGAAGATAAACATTTCCCTTTCAAGGTATGTATAATATTGATTGAAAACTACTCTTTTAAGATGCAAACATGCATGCTGTGTATCAACCTAGCTAGATATAGTCACTGTGTTGTCCTTGAATTATGCCTACCAAGGTATGCAGTCTTCTTCAACTTTATCCAAAAAACCCATTTCACTAGTTAACTATCTAAAAAGTTCTATAAAATAAGTTTGGTGTTAGCTAAAGATAAAGAATATAGATTTATATTTAAAACCATAAGTTCCATGAAAAAATGTTGTCTTTGAAATCTCTTCTGCTGCACTGATAAAAACCTAATGTACTGAAGGAGTTAATTGGATAAATGTTTGCAAAAGGGTTGTATGAAATGTTGGCAAAATGGTGCAATCTTTGGGAAGAAGAGGAGTAAAGATGATAGACAGTCTAACATTATGGCTGGGAAAAAAAAAATCTGACAACAGCAGACAATACAAATATATAGACATTAGTTATGGAGACTTCTTTGTTTTCATTGACTTTTAAGATACACAATGTGTAAGATGTGCAATATATTACACAAATTGTGATATTTGCATGTTTTTACTCAGTCGGCAGTTTGATATGATTAGCACACAAGCCTTATCACAGCTCTTTAGTTGCCATCTCAAGTAATATAGAAAGCAAAGGAATGGTCAAGCCTTACTTAAGCTCACACAGGAAGTGAAGAATGCATGAACACCTATATGGTTTTACTAACAGAATGACACCAAAAATATATTTTTTATTTCAATATTTACAGGGTTATGTATTAGTCTGCTTTCATTTGTCATTTATATTTATACAGGAAATGACATTGCAGATATAGATAATACTTCAGGCGAATGAAAGATAGATAGATTTGTTATTTAATTCTGTCTAATTATTTACAAATGTAAGTGCTAAATTAAAATTGTTATACAATATCTACATTTAGCAAAATATTTCATTCAAATTAATGGATCTTTAAAACTGACAAAACTACATATTATATAAAACAGACATATTTGTATATTTTAACTTTGTTATATAAGTGCTGTTTCTTCTTTGGGGTCTGGAAGAGGGGAGACTTAGTTTTAGAAGTTAATCAACTATCTAAATTGTCAAAGTAGCTTGTAATAACAGCTGTTAAAGATCCATTTCTTTCTATTTAAAAAAAAAACAAACTTATTATCTAGCCTTACCTGTCACCTCCTGGCTGCTAGGAAGGGTTATCTTTCCACCAACAGTCATTTCTATGATGTCCAGTGAATCAAAGTCAAATGTTGCACCAAAGTTTCTGCTCAGAGAGTTTTGACCATCAACTTCCAACTTGTACACAGCCCCTGTTGCTGTCACTGACACATTATGCCAATTACTGTCACTAATCTCCACTGCATTCACTGAGAGTGGATCCGTCACATCATCATCAGACTTCAGTAAGAAATGCACCTTTTTATTTGAAAACTGGTGTTGATAATAAAATATTGTTAGTTCTCGAAGATTTTGCAAACATTCATTGTTTACATATATAAGTACATCTGAAAACATGACTAACTTCAACATAAAGAGTAATCAAGGTTTAAGGAAACAGGACTGCTTATTGTCACCTGCTTGAATCTGGGTGCTGGTGAACAACAGACATGGACAATTCAGTTTGATTGAAAGAATCAACCATGCAGCACTCAATGCAAACCTATAGGTGTTCAGATGGTTTAAACAGATGATGTAAAGTATTGATACAGTAACCTGCTGATTGTACATACACTTCTGATTTGTTAGTCATCTCATCAAACTTGTGCTGAGTTTCACTCTCATAGTCTCCTAATTGCAGTGTCCTCTCTAACATGCAACCACAGAGAAGTTTCATTACATCTTTCATTTCACTACAAAGTTCCCAAAACAGACACAAATCAAAGCAGGTGTACTATAGGATGTTCATAAATTAGTCAATGCAATGTCCTCCAATTTTCTCAGAAATTAGGGGATGAATTGCAGTGAATTTTTGCTTGCAGTCTTAGATTTTCTTAACCTTAAGATTTTATAACATGCAAGTCTAAAAGCTGCCTGGATTTTGCATAAATAATTTTTTGTTACATAAGTTCAGGAAAATTACAAAAAAGGTGCCCTAAACATTAGACTTTAGAAGTAAATCATGTTTTTTTAATAGCGAATTATATAAAGGCGCCTAAGCAAAATTAGGGTTCGATCCCAACCGATGGCTTCCGGTTCACCCAGCCTTTAATGGGTACCGGATTTTTTTCTGGGAAAGTAAAGCGGCATGGGCGTAATACCAACCACATTACCTCACAAATCATGTGCTGAAGTTCTTACAGAAGATTGGTTTTCTAAAGGAAAAAAATATTTTATTAACGTCGGAGAGATCAACAGCACACCTACCAAGTTTCAATTCATTCTCGCAGACAGTTACAAAGCTATGATTTTTTAAAGATGTTCACAGAATTATGAATGGACTTTAGCTTCTTCTTTGACCTGCACTAATCAGTGACCTAAACAGCGGGTCTCTGCACAATTTCTTGTAAGTCTGAGTTCTTTAAATGTCCAACTAATCAAGGACTGAGAGTCTGACATAGCAACTTCTTCTTATAACAGATCTTTTTATTCTGTGTTCATCTGATGACTACTATTGTAATTGTCCGCCATTAAAGTGAGGTTAGGTGGGTATTATTTTGTGGTTTGTAACAAGCTGTGCTATTTGCACTTTAAGTCCAACACATCTGTCTCAGGCTTGACATTGTGTAATATTGGGTTGTCTTCCCTCTTAATCCCTACTCTCTTGGTCAGCTTTTTACAGGGGTACCATAAAGAGGTGGAGTAGAATGATCTGGATAGTTCTGGCTCACCAATCTTGATACAAGCAGTCAACTATGAGTCGCTGACTACTTTCAGTCCTGGTGCTCAAAGGCACCTTTGCCCTTGTTAAAAACGTCTCAGAAAGTCAGAGAAGATGTGCAGTAATAGCCTTAACCTCCATTCTCATGCTAGAGCCAGTTAAGATGTAAGCTCTGCTTTGTGCAGTGGGTGGATATTCTATCAGAAAATCTTCACTCTGATTTCCCACATATTGTCATGGACAAGCTAATGTATACACCAACAGTGCTACTCTAGAGAGCATGGATGTTAACCAGTTAACTTATTTCAATCCAAAATCTGTTCTTCATAGAGTAGTGATGATCTGTTGTAGTAGTGTCATTGTATTTTCACTGTGCAGCCACTTCTTACTTTTGATTATGTTTTCTAATGGAGATCCAGTATTTCACTCATCTTGCGTCATCAATGTTTTATCATATACGGGAGGTCAAAAGGTAATGCACACCAATTTTTTTCTCGGCTAATAATAAAGATAGGAATATGAAATTTTGCACACTTGGAATATGACATGTTCCAATTATGTGTACCAAATTGCACAGCATTCTGATAAATATTACGCAATCTATGAACGTTAAAATGGAGCTTGATGGACAAACAGCGAATTGTCATGTGTTGCAAACTGTGGCATTCATAAACGACTGTGTGCAGTGTACAAATGTTCTGCAGTCGATAGGAGCACAGTTAGTCGCTGGGTTCAGAGAATTAAAGCTGCAGAAAGTGTACGAGTGGAGCTGCATGATTTACCGCGTTCTGGACGTGTTGCCTCGGCTACCAGCACAGACATGTTAAACCGGGCTGATGCCATTATTCGTAAGGATAGGCGTATCACTAGTCAGCAATTGGCATTGCAGCTTACAGTCAGCAAGGGAAGTGCAATCGCAATTTTTAAAACTCTCGGATATTCAAAGATTTGCACTCGATGGGTTCCTCGGTGCCTAACAAATGATCACAGAGTTCAAAGGAAAACATTCTGTTCTGAATTGTTGGAGCGTTTCGGTGTTGAAGGAGAAATGTTTTTGTCAAAAATTGTTACCGGTGACGAAACGTGGGCACATCATTATGAGCCTGAAACAAAAATGCAGTCAATGGAATGGCATCATCGGCAGTCTCCAAAAAGAAAAAAATTCAAAACATCTCCATCAGCCGGAAAGGTGATGATCACTGTCTTCTGGGACATTGATGGTGTGATTCTTGTTGATGTAATGACAAGAGGTGAGACAATCAACTCGACAGCTTACATCAATACACTGACAAAACTCAAAAATCGGTTCCACAGAGTTCAGCCTAATAAGCCATCTGCAGATTTGTTGCTTCAACATGACAATGCATGCCCTCACACAAGTCTGGTAACACGGGAAGCAATCAACAAATTTGGTTGGACTGTACTGCCCATCCTCCTTACAGCCCTGATCTGGCTCCCTCAGATTTCCATCTGTTTGGACCACTCAAAAAATTCCTGCGTGGGACACACTTTGACAATGATGAGGGTGTGATCCGTGCAGTTAAAAAATGGCTACGCGAGCAAGACAAAACTTGGTACAAACGAGGCATTCATGACCTAGTTTTGCGTTGGCGTAAGGCAATACGCTTGGACGGATATTATGTTGAAAAATAGGTAGTGTAAAGGGGATGTTCAGCTACAATCTGTGAAAATTTCACACATTTTGCCCGAATAGTTTCCGAGAAAAAAATTGGTGTGCATTACTTTTTGACCTCCCTACGTATATTCCTGATATATTATTTGATTTGGCTCGGACCATGGCTTTAGATTTCATTGATAACAGTCCATGTATTTATTACCAGATTCAGCATAATCTCTAGCACAGCCTTAGACAGACCTTACTGTCTCTTTATACTGTAATGTGGGCAGAATGGCCAGTTCATAATCTTTCATAAACAGGATCAAGTGATTGTACAATAGGTAAAATAGTTTCTGCTCATGAAACATAAACTTTATCAATTTTATTGCTGCTAGACTTTGCTGGTACTTTATTAAGAGCTTAACACGAGTCTTGTCAGAAAGACTGTGATCAAAAGAACTCCAAGGTATTTTAATCTACAATATTTAACTGTCATTGAATTAAGTGACAGTAGATGTGACTCTCCTGTGTGTTACCGGGGCCTCATTATGAGGGAAGTAAAGAATAGTGACACTGTAACCTTCCAGACATGTCGTACGAGGCGACTAAGGAGCTTGATCGATGGCTTGACAAGCTGTCATTGTAAAAAGTATTGTTATGGAAACAGAGCCATAAGTTTTGGAAGCAGTGATCTCTGCAATATGTGCCATTTTGGTGCGCAAGGTTTCTGTTTTTTGAGATTGTGGTTCTGCCCTATGTGCCGTCTGTGCTCGAAAGGATGTATAGATAGATAGATGTGACCGTTTTCATTTATAAAAAAAAAAACAAAAAAGAGCAAGCAAAACTTATATTCTGTGAGTAAGCCTCCTACTTCTATCTATTGTTTGCTCAAAGTATTGTCTATATCTGCAATGTCATTTCCTGTGTACATTTTACTGTCTTTTTCCATATATAGTTATGTCTGTAGTGTTGTATCTATTGGCCAATGGGTTTTCCCCCATCTACTATATTCTGTACAGTCTTGTAGTATATGTTCAACAGTACACATGTACATGTAGTTGAAATAAGTAAAAATGTAAAGTACCCCCATCACGCCAAGTGGCATATAGGGAATATGGTGTAAGTGACCATAAATTTTACAAACCTTCGGCACATGATTTTTGGGGTAATGTGGTCGGTATTATGCCCGTGCCGCTCTACTTTCTCAGAAAAAAATCCAGTACCCATTAAAGGCTGGGTGAACCCGGAAGCCATCGGTTGGGATCGAACCCTACCTCTTGTCCTTTGTAGTCCAGTTCACTAACCACTGAGCAATCGCGGCTCCATGTAGTTGAAGTGCCAATCTTGAATTTTGTATACATGTGACTGTGGAGTCGATTGTGCTCTGTTTTGAGGCGTTTAATGATAACTTATTTACGTTATGTCTGTATGATCGCGATTGTTTCTCCATTATTATTTATTATGAAAGTAGTCACACTACAGTAAGATCTTCAGCATGCTACTCTAAACATTTCACCATTAACTCCAGAGTAAGACAAGTGTGCGTGCTTTCCCCTTTACTTTTCATCACATATATGGACAATATATGCAAATTAGCATGCCCAATCAAAGAAAGTATACCAACAAGGATGATAACTAGCGATAACACAAAAGAAAACGAAATATACATACCAGAAAACAGCAGAAAAGAGGAAGAAATAAATTAAATACTATTTGCAGACGACCAAGTTCTGATACATGAAACAACTGAGGACGTACAAGAACATATCAACAGGCTAAACAACACTTGTAAACAATACAACATGAAGATCAACATAAACAAAACCGAAGTAATGGCAATAGCGAGAAAGAAAGAAAAACTAAACATCATAATAGACTGAAGCGAGTAGACAATTTTAAATATCTGGGTAGCACGTTAACACAAGACAATAACCAAGAGACAGAGATAGATATAAGGTGTAACAAAGCATGCCAAGTTATAGGCCAAGTATCAACAC